>JTDE01001281.1:37169-65056 GCA_014338405.1 Paragonimus skrjabini miyazakii
ACCGTGGACTGGAGCAAGGGAGCAGTGCAACCGGGGGTTTTAACCGTGCGTACCTCGTTGACGCTATCCTGTGAGTGTCAGGGAGCCATACCTGATCGACAACTTTTTGAGCTTCAAGTCAATCACGGCATCTGTTGCGGCAAGGAAATCGGCTCCAAGGATCGTTTGCCTGGTTTCCTTGTAGTCTGTGGCTGTAGTTGATTGAAAAAAATCCGGTTCAAGTGGGTTAAAAGAACGAGTATTGTATCTCTTCTGGAGATCAAGGAACCGACACATCTTTCAATGGCGATCGCATATGAAGGTTAAGCTGCGATATTTACTGAACGCTCATAAGTATGAGGACCGGACGTGAAAATAAGATACTGGCCAGCCTTAACGATAAGCGGAACTTAAGTCGAGTGGTTTATTTTGAATTATTAGTCAAAACAATTACCTGAATGGGAAATGGAGGTCATATATGAGTGATAACTCACTGTTGTACCTGGATCTACAGCCTACGAGCGCGTAAACAAACAACAAATTAACGGTTAATGAGACGGCAAGTAACGGAACGATCATCAACGATAACGAACAACTGACTACGGAGTGTACACGACTAATTCATATCTTCCCAGCCAACCCAACCACCGGAAGCTAACACATGAACACAGAGAAAAGACTGGCCTCCAGACAGAGCTCTTTTTGTCACTCAATCCGAAGACAATACGGTCACAAACTAGATCATATTTAAAAGGTTTGTGACCAAACGGGAAACAGTCAAAAGGTGGACCAGACAAAGATTCACAAAGCACAATGATGTATCAATTTAAGGACGAATGTGTAGGCGGGGTGCCTGTAATTGACACATAGGTCGAGATCGCTCGTGAAGGGCGGAGTGACACATAACCGTGCCGATTAGGAAGGTAAGTTAAAACAGTTAGGCCATTCCAAAGGCAAATAAAATGGTATTTTTGGGGAATTGGATTCTTCCCCGACACTCACTTCAACCAGTTTAAGTTTCCTAGCCAGTCAATTCTAATTGTCTGTTTAATTGTCATCCCTGATACAATCCAGTAATCTTTTCGAATTATGAAATATATCAAAGAATGAACTGTGCTGATTTCAACGCGACCTGTAGCCTACTAATTCTAAACCTATCGATTAGTTTAATTTCGTTTCTTTTGTCGGCTTAGAGTCATGCACGGAAAATAAAAAGTGACATTTCTCCTTTGATGTCAAAAGTGAACAGCTCAATCAGAACAACAATTAAACTTCAATAATGTGGGTTTGAAACCTGCGGTAAGCACAGATCAGCAGTTGCCATTTTCGTCATTTCGTGGAAAGTTCATAATCGTTGTAAACTTAACCGGACAAACATTGTATTGCATAGTCAGTGCTGTGTTCGATTGATGCGGTAGACACCGAATGTGTGTTTGACTATTAAGTGGCTTTCTATTAGCGTTGTGAAATACATCATACTAAAAAAAGCTGTCTCATAACTTAGATCTAGTTTATTTCGCTATAAAAACATAGTCTGGCATTCAATGTCCATATTAGAATGGGTAAACAGAGATCGTAGTCACCTCTAATTGACTGTTGCCCAGATATCCTGTGGCCTCTTCCGAGATATATGAAAGCAAATCCATTCCATTCATTTATAATTAATCGTGAGCTCAATCGCCTAGCGCTTTGGGTTAACCCGCCGCCCATCGTAAGAATGACGAGGAATACTGTAGGAGAAAAGGAAAACAAACAGTACACGCACTACTAGATTCCCGAAATGAAACTCCTAAAACAAGTTGGTGCCAGCCTCTATGTACTTTTCTTAATCTGATAATCGGTAATGAATTCGAATTACCAGTACGGATAACATGCAGGAAATAATTATTGTCGATAAACACCAAAGACTGTTCACATCAGCGTCCCTGATTCCCACGTAGAGTAATGTTACTATGAAGAACATCAGGATTCTTTAACAGTTTTTTGTTTCGATTATCAGTGTCGAACATTTCCACTTGTGAGATCTACTAGAAGGCAAATTGGAGAAAAAACTCACGGGCAGTTATAATTCGAACAAAATGAGAATAAGTATTTTTGTTCCACAAATAGCGCGCTGCATGGTTCAGTTTGACTGCTTCCCATTCATTGATTGGTCAGCAGCGAATCTGAGCTAAACTTCAGTCGTCATTACCATCAAGGACGATAATAAGTCAGTGACACTGGTACTTAAATACCATACAACTAAGATGCAAACGCAAGCCGTAACTAGGGGGAAGGGAGGGGATCTGAGTGCAAAAAACATCCATGTTTACACTCAGCCATTTAACATCAAGATACGCACAATTTGCAAACAAACAATTTAACAATAGGCGAAATTCAGGTGTCATCAGCTTCCTTACAGCTTTCACTGTTCGGCGCCATTAAGTATACTAACCTCACATGCAACTCGGCAAAACAACGGCAACATTCACTCCAGTGAACCTGATTAGCCGCCATTTCAGCTAGTCTCCAGCCATCGACTCTGTCAGTCGTGAGGTCTTTAGCTCGGGAGACGAGCCTGATCAATAGTGACTAGCCTCTTGATGACCGCTGTCACTATTCTGAACCAGAGTAACATCTTCCCAATTCGTACATTACGTCAGTTGGTCGCAGTGTCAGTAGTGTGTTCGGTGTGACAGCTGACTAGCTGGTATCTTTAGTTTGAGTAAACGAATCTTTGTTTTAACTGGCAGTCTCTTAAACCACTGGCTTGCTCCTAATTAAAACCATGATATACTATTAACCAGTTGTCTCGTGATTGTCAGCCGTCTGCCAACGAGCTGCGTTTAGTTACCCAAGAAACGCGCGCTGTTTGGAAAACGTTCACGTTTCTGTACAATAGCAAACCACATATGCCGACTCAAATTTGTCTACTTATATTCTACATATTATCACAGAAATACCAACCGGAAATCGGACACAAACGAAACTACGGTTGTGGGCCAAGAACACGGGTGGCGCAAGGATTGTTCATTTAGGAAACCAACACGGGTTAGATGTTCAAACAGGACAAGAAGCAAAAACACGCATCTGCATATGGCAATCGTCCCAGAAGGTTCCGGCTGCCACAGACGCTATTGCTCAGCTCCTTTTCGTAGCCAGAACTATTCCATGACATACTGCACTGCCGTGTTGGTGTGATTTTTCTTCCCGTGTTTTTCTTGCTGCTACTTTGATGGAAAAATTAATGCTGTCGTCCCACTATTGAATAGTGGTGGTATGAGTAGTATGGGGCAATCGCTTGTCCTCAACGCACTACATCACGTACGTCGTGTATCCCATTTAACATATCTGCATGTCGGCTACTGAAGTGTATGTTTATGTCAATCAGTCGAACGTTGCATCTTAAATTCCACAAAATATATACATGATTTCAAACGTCCCATTCGGGTATTTTAAAAGTCGTCTGAAATCAGAATATACACAGAACCAAAAATACAAAAAAGCGTAATTATGAGGGTGCATATTTGTCTTATTATACGAAAAGTGATTTAAACAGAGTACACTGGCCAAATCCAAATTTCGATTACTTCGTCCATATTTGTTCTAGCGAAGAGATGCGTTCCAATACGAATACCAGATGCTTATTATCTACTTACCAATCCCAGAGGAAAGGAATATTTGTTATATATATATATATGATGAAACAGCAAAACTTTGCGTCAACAAATGGCGGCTGATGATAACTGTGAGGAATTACTGATAGCAAGCTAGATCAATTAGGACCAGCCTTCCGTTGATACGGGGGAACCGATGAAATAGAAGGGTTGGCAATAGGATTAGTTTCATAGACAGAAGCGCGCATGGATGCAAGACATAACAAACCCAAAATAACCATATTCCGATTTTTCCAACAATCCATTGAAGACATCACTTCAGGCTGAATGCAGTACAACGAGTGTTGGATCCATACGTCCAAGTCCTCAAAAAACCTAACTAAAGTCAAGCAGACGCCACACGAATCCCTCGTGGATCGACGGGGGAGAATAGTAGTTAGTGAAATTACTGATGAGTAGTCGGAGATTTGGTTTATTTCAATTTGAACATCACCCACAATTGATCGAAGCTGTCGCATTCCCATAGACTATCCAGTCGGCTCCTTTCGAACAGCAGAAGCACTAGACTCGAGTTTCGCTCTCATTAGAACTCGCGAGTAGTGCATATCATCGCCACTGCCGGGACTTGAACCACGGACACGCTGTTCATGAGGCAACCGTGTTTACAAATGCGCCAATGACCTCGCGCTAGGCACGACCGAATTATCATATGTGAACGCTCAAACACTTTCGCTTGTGAGTAATGATCAGGTTGCCCGATCGTCTCGAAATAGAGACACAGTAACTGTACTGTTAACTCCAATCGATAACCCCGCGATTAGGACTTCCTAGACAGGTCGAAAAGCGTGTCCGTGTTTCAAGTCCCGGCAGTGGCGATGATATGCACTACTGGCGAGCTTTAATGAGAGCGAAAGTCGAGTCTAGTGCTTCTTTTCGAAAGGTTGGTGAAATGTCAAGTAAAAATGAAAACTAAATTCCATTTTCCAAGGAAAAGGTTCAGAATTGAGAAATTGCAAAATATCCAAACATAAAACTGGCGGCTGTTCGATTCTGTGATGAATACGAATACAACCCAGACATTGTTGATAGCAACTCATAGTTGTTGTTGCGCCATACTACGTTTGACATTAACAGTCTAGCAAAACCCAACTGATATTGCAGCCTTGAAAACTTGTCAGTTACAAACTGCATCAAAAGTAGACCTTTCTATCTTTTTGTTTACCCTTTCCGAATCAACACCAAAAAAGCTGACATTTCGTGCCACTTAATTGGATCTTTGAACTACGAGCTGATTTGAGGGCCTAAATTGTAGGTGTTAGTACATGCTGCTTACCTACTAACGTAACTCAACAAGGAGGTCGTTATGACACGACAATATATAACACAGAGAAGACGGGAAATAACTAGCAACCTCACATCGCCCACAGTACCATTGTTGTGAGCCAAGGATGTAGATGGCGCAAGGGTTGTTTATTCAGAGAAACTGGTACATGGGTTATGCGTTTCAACATGACAACAAATAAAAACACTCATCTGCGTGCGACACTGGTCTCAAAACGTCACAGTTTCCATGGGTGCCAATGCATGTACCAAGAACCATTTTGTTTCTTTTTTTATTTTCCTCACGGCAACTTCAACGCCAAAATCCATGCTCCTGCTTCACTACTGAATAGTAGTGGTGTGAGTAGCATAGTACGACCGCTTGTACTCGCTGCAATATTTCTTGTTGTTTTAAATAGAGCATCCAATCAACACTCAGGTTGGACACTTATCAGCCACTTAAATGTCTATCCTATTGTGTAAGTAGTCTTAATATGCATAAGGTTACATTGGAGTATGACTGAATTACAAGAGAACTACGTAGGTCGTCACAGTAGTCGGCAATCCAGCGGCTTGGTCGCTCTAGTGGCACATATTTCCCGATACTTCCAACGTTGAGATTCGACGTCCAGAGCACATTCTTTTGATATCCACATTTTTGCAGACATCTGGCCATAGTTTGAAAAGTCTCAAAAACAGTCACATCACCAACTGACATTCTAAGTGAGCCAATATACTTCTTGTCGTGCGCACACGTCCCGTTTCCATAACCCGCATATACGATGGAACAGCAAAAGTTTACACCACATACTTAGCCACCATGACAATGTTCAGTACACAAAAACAGAGAGATAATCTTAATTCATTCGCCCGCCATCGATCAAGACGGAGTCAGGTGTTCGAACGTTCATGTCGCCGCCACTGTCAGCTACGAACTCGAGCTGAACCTTTCTGCTGCCTATGCCTGCAACATTGACATTTCAGACGTAGATCTGGGTGACATCTTTTAGGTCAAGCATTATCCCATCCGTATGATGAGCTTACAGTAAAGTGACTGATAGCCAGGTGAACCACATGGACAAAGGGTCACCCGGTTAAGCGAACGGAGTAGCTTAGTGACAACCATGACACAATAACTAGCCTCTTCTCAGGTGCCTTGGAGGTATTCCTAGGCACAATAAGTTTGAATAGATGGTCTTCACGCAAATTGTAAAACATGAGATAGAACCTTACTGAGTATCATTTATTACTTCTTTCACCTACTATTGACCAGCGCTACCTTGCTTGATCGCAGATTGACGTGTAACATGGCCGTAGCATGGGTAGCCGTTGTGATGCGAACACAAATGCATATGCGATTAGCTAGCAATTTCGTCAGCGGCATTCGACACTGAGATCAATCTATTTGTTAAGGACCGCTTGCATTTTATGAGCCAGCAGATCGATTAAGACCAAAAAATCATTTCCGGATGTTCATTCAGCCAAACGTCACTCACTGTTGTGCAGCTGACCACTGAAGATGCAGGTTTTGCTCCGTTTTAAACCCCCAAACGCAAGGAACTGATTTACAATGTACCTGCTTACCAAAATCTTGGTTGCATCTCTCTGAAAGCCGCAAATCACATCCGCTGGCTAACTGTTGTCTTGGAAGCGCTGAAGTGTGCAACCGGAATTATGCTGGCCATACGATCAGACTACCGGGCAAACCGTCCAACTCATAACAAAGACTTGTAGTTTTCACGCACTATATCTAGATAGATACACCGAAAAGTTCGTCTGAACGGCCCAGAAAGTCATGGCTGCGTATAAATACCCAAAAGTATCGTAAGTCGCACGGTGGCTTGAAAGATTGTTCTGACCAATGTCGTACCTAACGTATTTCATTTTCCAGACTGTGACATCGGTTTTCCCAATGTGCGAGCATGCGATTGACACCAGAAGACCAAAACATCATGAGTCACCTTAGCATCTAAGGCAGTTGGTTCGCTTCAAGTTGTGGACTATCCATTCCGTGAACCTTCTGGTTTTTCAGCTCCTTTCTAATTTTTCATGTATACTCTAGGTAAGCGGGTTTACAGTTAACTTACCGCATCACAGATGACGCCTTGGAATGATTCCACTTGAAAATCGCCAAGATTGATTTTTGTAAATTGATACGGACCTCACAAATGAGCGCTTCCCGAACACGCCTTCAGTTAGTTCCCCCTAAGTTGCACGATTTTTGGGAGCATAACTTTGTTGCATCACACTGCTGTGTGGTCAAGGTCATATGTCTGGGCTGACTTACTCTGGTATGTGACCAGAATGTTACGTCCACACATCCACCGCTGAGCGATCCTTACGCGCATGCACCGCAGTGGCTTCGAACGACTCACAGTTCGTCAACACCACTGCGGTCAATGGACGCACGTGCACGCACAGACATCCCCAACTCAGATATTAGCCTACGACATGTGATTCAACCCAGTGTCCTCGCCGGAGCCGACAGGACAACGAGATCCTCCACACTTGCGAACACAACTCGTCTGGGTCTCTCGCGCGCCGGTGAACAAAACACTTAGTGCTCCATGGCCTACACAGTGTTCCCATTCTGTAGATCACTACGTTTACATCTATAGGATCCCACCCAAAGCTCCACTAACACACCCACCCACGGATTACATCTCTGTATTTTGTCCGAACCCTTGTTGTAAGTGCACTTGTTATATTTGTTGGTTATTTACATTACACATTTGATGCATATCCTTCTGATATTATGTAGATGTTTGGTTTTACCGACACTATTTACACTTCTGGCAAGCCAGCATCTAAAACCTCAAGGGAAGAAGATGACAGTCCTTAGACCGCAAGAAGGTGAAAGCCGAGTCGGATCACTTTCACCGTTTGGTTGACGGGAAGTTGACAGTTTGCTGCATGCCATGCCAGATTTAGACAGAGCACTGTGGCTGTCCCGTACCTCAAGACAATAAGACTTCAAAGATTGTCCTATATAATCCCTACATTTGTTTATTATACCATATTCTATACGGTTCGCTTGCCTGAAATCAATCCGGCACAACTTTTATGGTCACCGATGTGATATTGTTCAGAGACATCGGAGTTTCTCAGTGTAAGTGACCGGAATAAACGTATCCGAAGCCCGGTATTAAGGGAGGACACTCTTCATCAGAATGCTTATCACAATGATTTCTGTTTTCATGACATTGTTGTGATCAACAACTCCAGGTAAGTCTTTAACCTCAGTTTGACAAGATACCTCTACAGACGACAAAAGAAGCCATGAACTAGACGATTAAGCACAGAGGAGCTGCACGTCATTTCCATTCGATTCTACAGTCTATTGAGCTCACGTGACGCAGCGCACACCGTATAGACGAACGTCGACTGATCGGCATAATCCACGTACCATGAAATCGATTATCAGTACTAGTAACGCGGATTCAAACCGACACCACACGATATGGTGTAGTATTAATACACCGCATTTCCAGAATCCAACGCAAACTACCTCTCGGGAGCGGAACGGTGTTTGAAGTTTCAAAGGTTAAACTGTCCAGTTAGACCACCTGTGAAGTGCGTCAGAGTATAGATCTCGTGCAAAAACGTATAAGGTTAGAAGGTGTACAAGTAAGCTTGTAAAGGACATTGCATTTGTGCGAGATATCCCCGTGGGATATGCCACCTGTAGCAACTTAGCCCTAGGGTTTGGTGGGATTTCTTTCTGTAAGGTTGATTTGCAAGGCTCCGATATCTTAGTTTATTTGAACAACACAGTCCAGCTTATTTGTTGTTGCTGTTGGTCATTTAACAGTACCATCGGTCGATTCAATTCATAAATCAAGGTGATTTCAATCGCTTCTACGTCACTATCACTGGTAGATCCGTTTTATCATGGACACGGCCAAACAACGTAGACAGCGATGCGCTATCAAGTAGACACACTACCAGCGCGATAACTGCAACGAACCAAGAAAGAATGGTATGCCTCATCAGCGTGGATGCAGGGAGCCCTGACTGATATTCAAATGCACATAGCGACGGCCATACACAAGTTCGGTCAGGTAGTAGGTTTGAATCAGTCCTGTCGAATGTACGGCTGACGAACGAAGCATTCATCCAACGGGTCACTTAGTAGAAACATTCCGAGTAGCAAAGGTTATGTAGCGCCTGGTAAATGAAACACCGTCAAGTACACGAACGTACGCACATTGGCAATGGAATAATGTCCCGGGAAGTTACTTCCAGTCTGAAAACTAGAGTGAACGGGAAAAACAACCCCTATCTGGCACCAACCCCTACGCTATACGTTCAAGGAACCTGACTGTAACAGAAGCTAAGGCGTTATTTTACGACTTTTTGTTACACCCGTAACGATTCGTTTTGTCTCCATGACAGCTGTCCGAGAAAGTGACGGATGAATCGGACCTTATGGCCATGGCCACCAAAGACGTCTGTGGTAAAAACCTTAGGCGAATATCAATATTCTGTTCTTAAGGTCAACTGCTGTGTTGGCAACAGGTCGTCGTTGGACAATGTGAACCCATCAAATTTGCACCAATGAACTCTCTCCTATACTTAAGCAACTTTTGTAACAGTGTAATTCAAAGCTGAGGCCAACATTGTGATATCAGGATACGCTCTCTATATTCTTGCACTCTTAGCGATAATGATGCATATATATGCAACCCATAGCGAGCGAAACGGGATGAAGCAAACCCACTTTCAGATTAAACGATTCCAACAGTTTTGATATGATCTAGTGTAACCATTCAGTGCTTGTCCGTCTGTCTGACATGAAGATCACATCAATTTGTCGATAACCTTTCAACACTGATTGGAGCTGTTCGATTGCAACTTTCGCTTTCTGCCTACATTTCAGTTACCCTGGTGTGTTGTATGTGGTGATGCGCACTGCAGGTTAGCGGCGGGCAAAGAAAGGGGGTCAGTCGCCTCGACAGCTTGACCTCTACTAAATTATGGACGCATATCAAAAACGGCAAGCATTAGACCTTGTGCGGACCGCAAGCTGCCGACTTCAAAAGCGTTCCGTATACTTATTATGCTGCCACTATATCACTACATTACTGAGTCGTGGAAACGGCATCAAATTCTTGTTTTTATCCAAAGCAGCGCAAGTTATCTGTCAAAATGTTGCTAACATACACATTACAATAGCTCACTTTTAAACGGAGTTCGTTCTTTGTAGTGTTAGGAATATCCTCATGTGACTCGTTCTTCACATACATAGCTGCGGCTAACATGATGAGTGCTTAAAGCCTATAGCACACCTACTGTTGCAAAGAGGGCGTGTTGTTCTCTGTTAGGTTCTATGACTGTGAATGCAAACGTGCGTCATACACATTCAAATTATTTCAGGTGAGGACACTTCAGTAGAATCGTTCTCGGAACTAAAAGGCAAACTTCCGGTGGAGTCCCTAAACCGCTGCATTTATTTTGCCCGATTGGGAAAAGTGGCCGTTTGTGAAGGTGTTAACAGACTTGAAGTGGTTGACAATCGTCGTCCACACCACGTAACCCACATGGGGTGAGGTGACTACGTAAGACTGATGTACACCAGCGCAAACTTAGGAGAGTACCAGGTATTGTATTAGCCACATAATTAAGGTGCAGTCTGTGATGGACGAGACGTACTCTGCTTGTCAGGCATTATTCTCCGAAACCACTAGCGATTGGATACAATCGTAAATTGGTCACAAATTGTGAAAACGACGATTGTTCTGTTAGACAATATCCCCAGGTGCTACCCGCAAGATAAGGATCTTCAGGTCAAAAAACGCTGAATAGGATAGCTACCGGATACGACAGAGGACCGGCTTTGGGAACCTGTATTTACACGATGGACAACACCTCCAATTAGTCTTTTTACAGAATGTTTTTCGAAGAAATTGTTCGTCACCGGTGCGAAGAATGAACCAATGTCACTTGATCAGGCGTATGGCCATTTACGTACGTATGTGTAGATCACATGAAAGAAGTGGAGGTCTTTGCTTTAAAAATGCGGGGCAGTTGGTTCCCTCTATTTAATTCACCAAAACAGAGAAAGGATATGTTGCGGGATGTCGACATTTTGTCCGACCCCTTCAGCCGCTTACTTGAAACAATCAATTTAAACATGACGTGGATGGCGTACAATAAAACATCTGTGGGCGTAAAATTATTGACTCAGACGGTAAAACTTGCTTGCTAATAACCTTTAGATCCATATTTTGTCCGTTCAATTGTACGCCATTCATATCACTTTTAGATGTTTGTACTGCTTTGTTTTCAGTAAGCAACTGAAAAGATTAGACGAAATTTCACCAACCCTCAAAATATGTCCTTTCCTCGTCTTGACGAAAGGACAGGAATGATACTAAAGTCTGTGCTGGGAGGTGATATGAGGACGCGCAAAATAACAATGTCATGACCATAAGGTAAATTGCACACAGACAGAATGAAGTTCAAATATTTCATTTGCAAGGTTTTGTAATTAACATGCGTATTTTCGGTTGGCATCACGATCCTCAGCTTCGATTACTTTTAAACCCATAAGCGTCAATCGCAGACCCCATCATGCCGGTCAATCGGCGTACATTCCTCAGTGACCTTTTGACCGCACCAAACCCCGAGCAATGCTTAGATTGCCCGACCGCCTCGAGAAACAACGTGACAGACAATTCAGTCATGCCTAGTGTGACGTCAGTGGAGCAGTGGCAAAAACGGTTGAATCAGGAAAAGGTGGCCGAAGTTCTAGTCCCAGCCGTGACAAGGATATGTACTCCTGATGAGGTCAAGCACTAGGGTCGAGCGCTTCTTTTTCGAAGAGGTCCGACTAAAATGTTACGGGAATCCGACAGCAGCGATCAATTTCGAGTGGTTGTCAACCTGCAATAGCCAAAACCGATAGCCTCAGGTTGCAACAAAATAGTGACATGACATCTGTTCCTTGTAGTGTGGATTGAAACCCTCACTCAGTAGACAAGTTCAGCAATCATCACTTGCTATGAACGAATTAGCTATCTACCAGTTGGTTATGCAAACGTATGGTCCCAGTGACCACCAGTGAAGTGGCCGCTAGGCGTTTTCGACCACGTCGGATTTCATCCGTACTACGTGCGCCGAAAAATGGAAACCGCGACTGTTGAATAAATGTCCCATTGTTAAGCCACCACAGAATTGTGGGACACACTCAGCTGTAAGTATCCGTAGTGGAGATCCATTTGTCTGCAGGCCAACTACGGACAACTGGCCGATTTCAGCACAAAAGAAACGGAAAGCAGTCAACTGATCTGTTCTGTACTCTCTCAGCGTGGCAAACGATTGGCCTACCTGTACGGACCCATCGGCCCTGAAAATCAACATCCAACTAGAACCAAACATGTCTTACGAAGTACGCGGGAGCGTGACCACGTTTCAGCATCTAATGATGCACTGCAAAAGGAAGCCTATATGAGGCAAACCGTAAGAGTTAGCCGGTTCCATTAATAGGATTTACAGGCAACTGAGTACAATCAATGTTTGACATAAGAATGCATTATGAAATTCCAGAAAATGAGGTGTACTCTACTACGAAGACGAATAGCAGGGGATCAGTTAAAGTTCGGGGCACATTGTGGGTGCGACTGAAGTTCATCAGAATAGTGAATAGAAGTCGTGTGTCACCAGGTTAGATTTGTGGTAGGTTTCACAAAGCATGTCATATTCAAATACTGCATGCGAATAGACGAGGAACAGCTCTGTATGGTTGACAAAAGGTGAACGACGACCAAGTTTGACCATTCATGATAAACTGTTGAGTAGAATTGGCACGTTGGATAAACGGTGGTAGAACCTGTAGTGTTAATTAATGTGATGACAGTTATTTAATTGCTTTTAACTCTTAGGTGATCGCTTAAAATAATGTTTCAATATAATGACACAAGCCACGGTCAGCCTTATATGTTCACCTATTATTATCATAGACAGAAATATATCACACTGATGCGTGATAACGTACTTCTAAAGATAAGACACACAGCCTGGATTCACCGGTAACGCGCGTCAGGCTTGTTTCCAGTTCATGCGATAACCTCTGTCTTTTTCACAGTGTTAGTGCTGAAGATCTCCAATTTGATGCAACTATACGGACTTAGTTCGTCAATCGCATTTATCAAATTCGTGACACTCGCGCATAGGTGGTGGCGCATGTGAATCGCTGGATCGAGATGACATTTACACAATCGCCTTATATTGCTGTTGCACGGCTTCAAGCTATCTTTAGGGAAATTAACTGGACAGCCGTTATTCCACCTACACAGGAATGACGGATGGACAGACGCAAGTTAGGGTGCGTCCAATCAATGGGCTGGAAGTTGCCTGGATGAGGTCAGAGTTCATTCACACAAAGACACTGGCTACCACTAAAACGCATCATGCGATCGAGACGAATCACGTCATCGGCATTGCCGGTCACTTTCACACACTGAAATAAACATGACACCGAACACTCAAAGAAACACGATTAAAAGGGAGCAAGATGCAGTGCAAAATTTAACCATACATATTTAACTGACATAAACAGAATCGCAGTACTTAATTAATCGTTTAAAACACAACCTAGTGACCAACTGGAGGGTGCTGTTTCTTGCAGATAGATAAATCCTGTTGCCAATTCAGGGGGCTGGCGTGAGAGGAAAATCAAAGCTCCAATAAAACACGTACATATGTGCGCGCGTAGGTGAGAATTGATACGTAAACGGAGTGGGATATTCACACAACTGAGTGGGATAAGAGAAGGAAGACAAGAATGTGCACGCCAAGAGATCTGGGATAGGTGCAGGTACTATGGCTAGTGTTTGGAGATCCGAAGCAGCCTGAAAGAAATTAGCTGGACAATGTGGTGCGGTTGCGTTGCATCCTCACTTCTTCCACGTGATCTAGACCAAGACTTTCATCAGAATCGATCGTCTGGTCTACACTGTCCTCACCGACCTGAAAGAGGAGCGTGAAATGATTGATGATTTAAACATCGCTAGCATAAAACGCTATGACATCGTGGCAAACATGCTACCTGAACGCGTTCCGGGATGACCTACTGATTCGTTCGTGAAAATTAAACGGTCTGAGTGAACTGTCATGTGGATTAATCGAAATACAGGATGTGGAATGCAGCTGAACAAATTGGTTTAAAAAACAAGTCAGATCCGGTAATTCATTACACACCACTTTAATGTGAGCAAGAATTTTTTGAGTGATAACAATGAAATAAAACAAGAGCAACGATGCAGACTACTAAACTGAACCTCTCACGTTCAGATTTGATATACATAGGATAAAAAGATACAACAGAGCTCACAGGTGACTGATCTCGAGGCAATCAAGGTTAAGTATCAACAGATGCAGCTCCGAGGCAACCGATCTGAACTCATTAGCTGTACAATTAGTGAATTTCATGAAATTATGGCACGAGGATAGCCAAACGTCTAAGGATCATGCTACTTCTGGTCACTCATCGTCTACACAGATGAAACGGCTGTAAACACACTTCCAATATTTTAGCGTCAGTCTCAATGTACATGGGATAGAAATATCTGGTTTATTGTCACAGTTTGTTTTAAAGTCACACCCGATGTACGTACTGGAAGTTACTGTACCCAACGGGAAATCAACATAAACTTTGGACAAGAAATTTGCACAAAATACAAGCGTGACCGTGATCAGCCTTCAAGAGAGAAACTGCGCTGACTGTTAGTCTAGCAGCACATGGATGGCGGCATCCGAATCAGTGAACAAAGCCAAAGGACGCCTGTGCTTTGAGCCATCACCCCATGGCTTGCGCTGCACCACTTACGGTTCCACTCACACACCACGTATCCAGTGTAAACTCGAAGGAATAAGACCAGTAGGTGCGTGAGTGAGGCCTTTGTGTCCAGCCGGCCAATACTGGTTAGCCAATTGAATGGCTAGCATGAAAAGGAAACCTTTATATCTCAGAAAATAAACAGAGGGAGAGACTGCAATGACAAGAGATATACTTAAGAAGAAAGATATGTCAAATGTAATACAATAAGTATTTCAGTATACGAGTGCGTGTTAGTGCAGTCCAGAGAGGATTAAGTTGAAAAACAAAACTCAAGGTCGAATTACGAAAAGATCAGACAAACGACTCGTCATTTAATACACCAACAAAGCTCAAGAAAAGAATGAGTGGAAGATCGCAGACACCCAAGTTTCTGAAAAGAGGAGCGGATTGGCTGCCAAACAACCATGGTTGATGCAATAGTTAACAGAAGTATAATGGATATAGTCGAAGTAGATTGTTAGAAATTATGTGAGCAACACTTTTTAAGTGCTGAAAAGAGGTCGTGTGAGATAGCAAGAAGAAAGTTGCTTTACTGGTCTTCAAAAAAGGAACGCGAACTGCAGAGAACCCGCGTTCGACATGTCAGTCCATTATTTGACAATGCGGATAGTCTGAAATTCCTCTGGAAATCCTGAACACGTTGAAAAGAGCAGTGGTTTTCAACTGACAAGCGTTCATTGTTAAACTAGACTACAATAACAGAAAATGGCCAGATGAGACGATATTTTCCGATTATCATTCGGTGTAGGACAAAAGAAAACCTATACAATTCTACTACTAATAAGTAGTTTGGCAGATTTGTGATTTTAGATGAGACCCAAATGTGAAAAGTCAGGGCTTCGGCTGGATTCGAACCACGGACACAAACAACATGCCCAAACGTGGCAAGCGCTCTACCAGCTGAGCTACGAAGCCATGCCGAGTGCTCGGAAATTTCACATCTGGACTCTGTTACCTACCCGTTACACCATCTCATATGGAATCCACCAAATGATCTTGGGGATCGACTGCCCCGGCAGGATTTCTCAACCAGTTCACGCTGGAATGCACCAACGCACTGGTGAGCATACGAATTGTATTATTAATAAGCAGCTTGACAGACTTATGATCGAAGATGATAGATCATTCTTAGTTACAGACTTCGAAAAGTGCAGAATTCTAGCATTCTAACGAGATAACATTCAACCACACATATGTGAAATAAACCAAATGATAATCCAATACAAGAGAAAACCCATTAATGGTTGGTTGCCATGTAGCCATGACTTTAGTCTAATGAAATATATCTGGTGTGTTGTGACAATTATTATAGAAGAAAGTAACCAGAATCAATGAAAAGCAAATTGGAGCGTGTTGTGGTGTGATGAGTTGTGGACCGTGACAACCATCTGAACAAAACTGGACGGCATGAGTTTAGCTCATATCAAGGAGATCAACGGATGAAGATCAAACGAGTCCGATTCTTGGTCCATTAGGTTTAGAAGTGGAATAAAGATGCACTTAATTCTGTACAAGCAGGTTGAGACCAGTCGTCATTTTGCGAATTAGATTGACGAACAAATAGCTCTGATAAGGATCAACTATCGTTCTGCTACCTAAGTCATTGGCAGCATCTCAAGCAACATACAATAGTGTTTTGAGGTCATATTAATTCTACAGTAAATCGACCGCTGCACGACGTATACCTTCCCTTCGGTAGACGCTCCTGGGGAATGAATGTGCACTATGCAGAGGACATGTTATTTAGAAATTGCAATTCCTCCTACTGACCGCTTTTAAGTAGCCCGATGAATTTACACATTCAAATGGTCATATTTGGCAGGATACACAAACAGTGTGTGACCTGGGCGTGAGAACAAGCCAAATATAATAGGCAGTGTAATCCCGGTAGTACAGTCCGTGATCATGACGAAGACTCAAAGAGTGGCAAACAGTAATGTACATAAACAGCCATTATATACAGGCTAAACTGAGTAGTAGTACATTCGTCAACCCCTACTGTTTCCTACTGTATCAAGTTACCAGCAGAAGTAAAACATTAATATACTAGTTCATTTAACTACGAATGGGAAGTTGAACGTAAACGTGGTTAGATGTCTAGATATCCTCTTTTCCCACTGGAAGTTGCTGACATCCTTACAAGGTACCGGCTTCAAAATCTAGTGATACTGGTATTGTCTATACTGTGAACCACTTTCGTGCCAATGTATGTCTTAGAGCTTCTTCAGCGTCGAAAGATTAGTTTTCAATTAGACATCCGCAGACCGACAGGCATTTCGCGTTAACAAAGCTAGTAACAACGATAGCGTGGGAAACAAATTGTGAAGGCAAATGTAAGCCACTGGCAAGCTAGAAACCTTAAATGTAATCCGTCAGTCTGTATGGTAGAAACAAAACGAAGTACAGTGTCAGAGACCGTGAAGCGGAATAGATGCAATGCATACAAATGGGTACACATGACCGTCACGTCCGTGAAGTGCATGGCATCCATATGTGGTGAGGCAATAACACTGTTCGATTAGTGTTTTTCAAGCATCCAAGGGGTTGAGATAAACCGAGTCTATATGCTCCGGTGACCTAAGCACAGAGGTAAGCCAAAAACTAGTTGTATAGAGGGGCTGGCCAGAATTCCTAATAGAGGACGCTTCAGGAACCAAAAAGGTATCCTTTGTAGACAGGGGCTCACCATGAGCAAGACAATTGCAACCAGTAGGATGGATACATGAAAATATGTTCCTGTTGCTTCTCCCCAACTGCTCCTTTCAATTTGTCCCTCATTATCAACAACATTATATGATTCTTACTAAGATTCTGAAGTAAATAGATTTTTATAGGTCATACTCCCTTCTTTTCTCCAAATGAGCAAAACATGCCAGTTTTTGCATTCTGCTGTCTGCCGCTAAGACTCAGAGTACCAATTAGTACAGACGCTTCCAACGTTTGCAGTCTGAAACAGACGGATTGACAGACCACTCCATCTCGTATGTTAGCTACACTGGGAGTGGCTATACAAGTTACACATACAAATTACATATTACTTGTAAATATATATGTTTTGGAAGCCAGGATCCAAGATGACAGTCTGCGAACTGAATTAAAGACGTTATCATTTCCTGAGGTGCTAAAATCGATGAAGCCGGAATGAGGATTGGTCTAAGCACAACAACCTAAGTCAGGCTGATAGGTTCAATATCTGCCATTTGCAAGCTGCTATCCTTTCAGCTAGCTACACAATACCCGGATCAAGAAGCAAAATTAATCGGCTTATTCGCAGCTTCCACCCATGCTCCAAATGATCACGAGAGAAACGATGTTAAGGATACATTCGACGAAGAGTTAACAACTGTGTTGAGAACGACGTGTAGCGCAAATCTGTTATAACATTCCGAAGTTCGAAGACTACGACAGGCCGATCGAGTGATTCTGAATCGCACTCAAATGGTAAAAAGAACTAACACCGTACCGATCAAACAATGATAAACAACCGCTCCTGCTGTGTTGAAGCGATTTTTTTGAAGTATTAAATTCAAACAAATGCACAAACAGCTACTCTTCATCCATCAAACAGTTGTAGTCTCAGATAGACAACTTGATCGAAAGTTATGAACGTCTTGGTTCTGTCTAAGACATTCGATTCTACTACAACACATTCACAGACTTGAATCACGTTTTCGTTTGCTGCAGATTTAACTTGTCAACTAGCGTGGTCGCCGATCATAATGGCTAGCAGTCGAGAAAATAACTAAGCCTGTGATGAAGCCAATCTACCAAGAGGAGTTACGGTGCCGACTATCTCGCAACATCCACCGCAATCAAAGTTCACATGCATTGCAGGAAACGGACACCAACGAGTACACCACCACGTCTTATCCTTTTCTGACCATTTCTACATTAGTAGCACCTTTCTAAATTAGATGGCGTAGAAACAGCCGTCAGACATTTTTGACTTCTACATTCAAAACAACTCGTCGGTGCTATAAGCTTTATTCACACAGACCGCTAGATTAACTCAACAATATCACACTCACATCTCGTTCAATGACCTGATCTGGAACCGATAAATCAAGGAAAGTTGTAGTCCACTAGGCACTTCCGGCTTGCGAAGCCCACTATTAGTATTAATGATATTATTATTATTATTAGTTGAAGGTAAATGATACAGCTAACCAAGTTGCCAACGTTCACTGCTTCATAATTTAGGCTACCAGACAGTCCGTCAACTCAACATATGTGCAAGGAGTGCAGCGTGAGGGTAAGTCTTCGAATCTGGCATTCATGAAATACGCTGTCAATTAAATGGACAGACTCACCCAAACACAATGGATTCGTAAACGTAAAGACGAGCTTCCCAATGCATGAGTGATCCATCTCACGGGTAACGCTCGCTGTCAGACCAACAGTTACCTTTAAATGTCACACTGTAGCGAGCCCCCAGGTAGATTCACTCATGCTTCACGACACCTTGATATCGACTGTTTTAAGTTAGGAACTGAGATTTCATGATGTAGACACCATCCACTGTCGTTTTTCTCTGCTTCATTACTGAAGCTGCTCTTTTTTCTACCCAAAGCCCTTTGTCAGTTAAACACTAGTGTTAACCACAGATGTATTGCCAATGATGACGTAACTGCAGAACAGATAACCTAGCTGAAATCTACCCTGATTTGGCAATCCACCTCAGTAGAACAACACGGCGTCGTGGTCACTTCAAACAATGAAGCATACATAAACGAGAGAAGGGTAGGGTTGGATACATCGTATAAAACCGTGTGTGCATAATTTTTGTTTAGAAGTTACATACAGCCCTTGTTTCACATCAACCTACCCACGGGTGTGCACAACATGTGATAACAAAACAAGATAGCAAATCACAATATTTCATTATGAAAAAATTAACAGGAACAGTGCGATGAAACACGGCTAAATTTTCCGCCACGAATGCACTCTTTTCGACTTCCACAACATGGTAACATGCAGTAAGAATGTGGTCCGGTGTATCACATAGTTTACTACCAAATGTCAATTATAGACTGACTTTATGTCGCTTATTCAAACCTGTTTTGACCTGAGGGAGAATTGAGCAAGTGCTAATATTCTGTACCACATGGGCTGAGGAATGTCTACCACAGCACTGTTAAACACATGGTAGCCACGCGATTAACAAGGTCGATAGACCGCCTATGCATAATTCATTTTGCGTATTTCGTCACCCATATAGCATACTTCTTAGCGAAAGCGTATGTACAACGCCGCGTAGTGATTGCGAAAGTCCAACTATGAGCTACGGTTCATATTCACTATTAGTTAAAAAAGACACCATGCGCGGAGATGAGATATGAACCAAAACGAAAGCTGACAGAAGAAAAACATACTAACCGAATATTCCTTGAGCACCTCCTGGATTTCCTCACCGACGTCATCTTCTTCATCTATATCGGAGTTGTCGTCAACTGGAGTGCGTAAACTCGATCGGGAATAAATGCGAATGACAGAGGGTGTGCCGCTACGTGAACTCGGACGACTGGCACTCTCCGCGACACCTGGAGAGCTTGAATTAACTGGCGTGCCAGACCTTGCCGCCCCGATGACGTGAAAGGAAACTTGAGGTGCTTCAGGAGAATGGGTTGTGGATTTCCGGTCAGCATCTTCACGAGAACTAACTGTGCTTAGTGTTTTCTGGGAGCTAAGTGATCGAGGGCTGAGTTCGATAGGACAATAGAAGTAAACCAAACATCCAGCATTCAAACGGCAGTTTATAAATTGTCGTCCAAGCAGCCTTTAAAGTTGTTCATTTATGTTTAGACACATTACACCGAAAATAATTGTTCGACTGCACTAGGCAAACAATGGCAAATTTCATGTAAGTTCAGTATGAAAAAGGGTGTGATCTAACCCGAGTGTCTTCCAAACGAACACACTACAATTCAGAATACACAAGACTACCGGAACAGTGACTGCTGTCAGTCGCCCGTATCGCTAATTAGTGCCACATCCGTACCGCGTAATTTGCTATTCACATTCTGATCTACACAATGTGGACATGGTGTACAATATAAACACACGCATAAGATCGCGTGTGTGAGCAGACTAATGCTGGTCGTGCTTGCACATCGAAAACTCATGACCACCGAGAACGCTCTGCCAGGCCGTACGGACAAGCACACTTCATATACACACACACACGCAGGTCAATTAAAGCAAACGAGTCACAGAGCTCTATCAAGCACACCTCAGTCTAGGCGGACATTTTAGGTGCAGGCAGTGGACCTAACTGCATGACCGAAACGAAGCGCGCATATACTAGCTACTGTTACCAACGGAAGTGGATGACTAATTTCCCTCCTTGTACAACACGACTGGAAGGTTCATTAAAAAACCCTCAGACACGCACGAAGCTGATCACATTGCGCTAGTCTGTGGGTAGAAAACAAGACAGAAAACCGCGTACGACTGACCACCAGATCCCACAGAGAAAATAGGGCTGGACAGGACGGGATCCGATACTAACTAGACTGGCCATCCAGGTTTGGATGTTAAATCAAACTTTGACACGCACAACTACGGTTGCGCACATCAACCGACTAATATTTTGCTGTAACATTCCTCTGAAGCACAGTGGCTGGTGATTGGTTATCGGTTGCAAAGCGGAAATCGATTTGGCGCAAGTATGTACAACTGGACACCAACAGTAAACTATTTTTCACAGCTTAACACCAGTCACAAACACGAGTGGTACATGGACGAGCGAATGCACAAGAATATTACCAGTTGGGCAGCAGTTAAAAGGAGGGAACCAAATGGAAAACTACACTGTTGAAAATGTAAACCGAATTAAGTAGATCGCCGAGAATAGCCAGCTGAAAGCACCTCGAAATAATCCATCAGTGGTGTTTGATATCACCTGACGCTTAGAATCACATGCACGGGGTAGGGCTAGGTTACGTGTAACAGCATGAAGGAACGTGGCACGCATGACATTCAGATCAATAAGCTTGCATAACTAGAAGGCATCCACAGCATGAATGTTATTAAAATGTAGCATTTTGATACGTGCCAAAAACTGACCTCAGGTTATCTGATCCAGATCATCCCCCGCAAGAACCCTTTTCTATAGCCAGGTGTATGTCTTCCGATAGAGGTATAGTTAAATCTTTATTTTCCCATACGAGAGTATTGGCTTCTTCTCAAATTCGGTTGCATAAAATGCAAAATCATTTTCAATTTCAGCAAGTTATTCTTTTTTATACAGTTGTTGTATCCTTTTTATTAGTCTAGTTTGCTCAAAGACAAGCGTATTACTGCTGAAAGCTCACCTCTAGGACTGCATCCCATGTTTTCCGACTAGACCAAAAAGCCGTACCGTCAGGTGTCCAAATAAAAAAAATCCGTTAGAGACATGGAAACCGAGCATTGCATGGCACTTTTTGCGAGCTGAAGAAAAACCTCTTACGATCCCCCACATTTTTTTTATCGGCCTATGTTTGTTGTTGTCGTCGCAAAAATCAATTTTATCTTGATCGTCTTATTCGGTGTTTGTCGTAACACGTGAGTTACCAGCGCCTTGTATGTTTTAATTAGACAGATTTTAACTAGCTACGAACCACCCGATTACCAGTCTTGCCCACTCATCGTTTGACTCGATGGCTTAATTTTAGAATGATGAGCATTTGAGTACTGATTGTCGAACGACCGTAAACAGAACAGATCGACAACTACCTCGACTTAACGGATTGGTACTCATAAAATACTGGTTTTAAAATTGGTGCCTGGTAGGTGCTACTACACTGAGCGCTGAGATAGGTCGATACACTAAAGTTACGGAAAAGTCAATCAGGTGGAAGCTTTCGGACTAAAAGACACTCGATTACACATCATACACCTCAGGGAACAAAGAGAAACAACCGGAGTGATGGCAGTATCGGGGAATATAGTGGGAAACTCATAGTCAATTTTGTCAATGTCAATGTGAGAGAAGGTGGTACTGCTGACAAAACCAAAAAATTGCCCGATCGCTTCAAAATCACATGTAATGCTCACTTCACACTATTGCACTACAATCGTCATTAGTATCAATCAGAGATCACCGGTTGTTACTTGTGCTTAACTGCTGTATAATCCTGAACAGAAAAAAAGACAACCCTAACATAGGGATGGGACTTCACTTTAAAAATGCTAATCCTAAACTTGAACAGATAATACTTTATCTCTCCACAGATCTGTCTGAATTCGCTTTCAACAGCACACAGGTGTACAGAGCTACTTTGTTAGGAATCAAAATAGAGGATATTACAATGAGGTTACCGGTAGAGATAGAAAACAGCAAATACAAAGGAAATAGCCACTCTCAAGGAAAATGTAACAATTGTGAGTGATGAAAATCACGATTATCTACACTACCGGCCTTTTCCAGATACCGTTATATGTGCCCACCAATGTAACCGTGGAGAATAATCCCCTCCCCACAACCCATTTCGGAGTTTTCATCACGAATCCTACATATCAGTCACTGACTTTGTCGACCAAGTCCGCTAGTAATTACATCAAACAACTGCACCAAATCCTATGCCAAGATGACCTTTACCAACGTATACGATGTCGACGGGTTTGCAATATTCAACTCAAACTGTACATTGGTTTAGCCGTGAGCGGTTGTAACACTGGGTTATCTCAATGTGAATGAAGAGCAAGTAGTTTCACCTATCCATGTAAATAATGTAGAAGTGTTTGAGATGACAATTCGCACGCTCTTTTCAATCGGAAACATAAATTTGTCGACACAACACACCATTACACAACGGTACACATAACAAGGGCAATTTCTAGGTTATCGTGAACAGCTTCTGACTGCATGAGGATGGCTGTTGACACACGACTAGTGAGACTTAAATAAATTTCAATACTGATACACGATCACTCCGATCGAGTACGTGAAGGACCGAAGTTAAATTGGGTGACTGGTCGGTAGCCAACAGATACTATCCGATCGGTGGATTGTTCGATGAGGCGGTATGTTACTGTGACAAATGAGACTAAAGTTATGCGAGAATGTGATCTTTTGGCTGAGTTGTCCACGACTGATTAACCTCACTTATCTAATACACATCATAGTTTCATGTGAATTGGTAGATACAGTCGGAGGCACTGATTTTGACTGGTGGCAACAGGATCCCGACTGTTCTTTCAGGGACGATTAGATTTGGGAGCAAGAAAGTTTACTTAATAAATTTCTTGCGTGTCCACTTTGACAACCGCATTGCACTATTCTTTTTAGATGGTTACTTCAGATGAAATTTCTTTCTTAGCACATCACGATTAACTTCTAGTTTTGTGGTTTGCATCCAGCGATCCGCGACAAACTTTTTAAGTGTTCATTAAGGATGACAATGTCAATTACCAACGTGTGCCCGACTTCCAATATACGAGGTGCGCACATTCGTGTCACACGCATGAAAAGTGCCACCATTAAAGTAAGCTTTTATTCAATTGGAAGGAAACTACAGAAAGTTAAGTACTGTTTTGCTCATGTATGTATACGGTAAACTTCGTGACCTTTTTAGTCAACATGTCACGAGTTGTACATCAACGAATGATACCCAACTGTTCATTTCCTGCTCTTCTGTTGCACAAAGTTCTGGATGCAGTGAGCAGAAAACAGGATGTTATTGGTACTAGAATTAATAATTGATACACCATCTCCATAACGCTAATATCACGCCAGGTACCCTTTTTTGCATTCTTCAATTTACATTTGTTCAGAAAATGTTCGCTAGAAATGGTCCAAGTGATCTACCCGTTGATACACCATCTATTTGTTTAAAACTTCAGTCTAGAAGATAAAATTTGATACCCGAAGTACACAGTGACATCAGATTATCTAAAATCGAAACAGAGATAGACGTATGAATGAAATTAGTTGAACTAAAATCGCGGACGCAATTAACGGTAACGTGCAACGGTGCATTCGTAAAAAGTGATTCAACTACGAATGAGCACATTTATTGATCACTTGTGTTCAGCTGTTCTAATTGAGGTATCCGTACAAACGTGCCACACAATGTGTGTTATACTATTAGTCCTCTAACTAGGTTTAAAGCTTTCATCATCCACTCAGTAAGTTGATGCGAAATGAGCCGTACATGGGTGAAATAGGATGAAAATGGTACATCTGGTTCATTTGTCTTCGGAAGTCCATACGCTTAGGATGCCGGGTTAAGCATTCTCAACTACGGTTCAACGGACCACTGGAGCCGTTGACAATGGCTTCGGGCAGTCCCTGCATATAACTGGTCCGTTGAGGTCTCAATGCCCTCAGAGGCATGAGATCAAGTTCCTGAAACGTCACAAGACACCCGGTCCACACGTATTCCCTTCTACCCTTTTTGTAGAAGACAGTCTCAGTAAGAAAGCTGTCGGCTCTGCTCCGGAAACTCTCGATCATTGAAGGGCTTGGCTAACACAATTCCCATTTTCCGGATCAGCTCAAACCCTTCGTGTGCAAACCACAGATAAAGTAGTTTGCTTTTTATTGCGTCAACGCTGCACACAGCCAATGTACTTCGTAGGCTCAGTGAAACGCACGAACACCATATCCATGAGAAGCAAGCCGGGTTTCGTCATCATCATCACTGAGCCGATCACATCTTCACACCCCATCAGACGTCTGAATTTCGCCAATCATACAGAAAGCCAACAGTTGCTTTCTTATTGGACATCAGAAGGGTCTTTGATTCAGTTTGCACAGTTGCATTCTGCGAACGTCGATCAAGGAAGGGTGCACCTGACAAGTGTGACGACATCCCTAAGGTCAGACCTCGGGCCGGGTTAGGAATTATGGCAGCGCACCACTGACCTTCAGCATCTCAAGTGGAGTGCGACACGGATGTCCAGCCTTCCTCTTCCTATTCAACTTTGCGGTAGACGAGACTCTAGAATGCCCACTAAGGGACTCCGAATGTGACGGAGTGGAACTGCTTCCTGGCACTCGAATCTGTGACGTAGAGTGCGCATTCGAAATTGCTCAAATTCGTAACGGTTCACCCAGACCCAAAATATATTCAGTTCGTCGGTTTCGTTTGGCCTTTGTACCTTCTAATTGCAACCTGCTATTGTAAGACTGGTAGGATTCCGCACCTGCTATCAAAATTGATGGCTAGGCGTTGGAAACTGTCAACAAGTCCATGTACCCTGAGAACTGCATCACCGCTGGTGGAAGGTCCGATGAGATTGCAAATCATACAGCCAGTGTTCGGGGGGCGTTTGTCAAATCATGCCATCTGTGGCGCTGGCATGATTCCAGTCATTCAGTGAAAGACAGAGTACGTACTGCTATTGCACGAGCGGTCTTCCTGTATGACTGCGAAACATGGCACATCCAAGCGGAAGATGTTCACACAGTGTCCGACCATAACTGTCACCGTAGCATTAGCGGCGCAGGATAGGAACATCATGTCGGCAACGGTGAACGCCGCAGATGTGCTGTCGGAACGGACAGATATAAGCATTCGGTCCCTCAGGCCCCGTCGGATTGAACACATCCCCCGGATGCAAATTATCCCTTGCCACGTTGTCTTGTTTGCGAGCGTTAGTTTAGGTTGAAGGTCGCAGCCAGGTGGCCAGTGTGTGACGGATGCTGGACACGAATGTATTGGTCATCATAACTACGATCGTCATGAACAGCAAAACATCAGTGGTTCTCGGTGATGCCTTAATACCACACAACCAGGAAGTAAATCAAAAGCCAAAACGGCATAGGGAGAGAAGAACAAGAGAGAAATGGGAAAGAACCTAACTACTAAAAAAAATAGCTACGAACATATTCAGGCATTCAACATCAAGGTGCCTAGACCTTCAAAACACAACCGAGTTATAAGTGAAAGTTAAGCGTCATCAGCAAGACAACTTCCTAACGGCCCCCATTGTCCTGCGTCATTAAATGCACTCATTTCACAGACAACTCGACCAAACAACGACGACATTCAAGTCACTGAGCTCGATTATCTGCCATCTCACCTAACGTCTCCAGCCACCAACTCTGGGAGTCGGGAGGTCCCCAGACCGGAAGACGGACCCGATCTACAATGACCAATCCCCTCGTGAACGACTTCATTTCTGTACGCCAGGTCATCACCTGTCCACCTTGCACCCAACACTAGTCGGCCGCAGCGCCGGTAGAGTACTCGATGTTGCACGCTATTAGCTAGCATCCTTAGTACGTGGCATAACCATCTAAGTCTGTCCAAATGTAGGGAGTGTACAAAAGAACTCGTTTGACAATCAATGTCAAACATTCGCTCCCCAACCTCTTCGTTACTTACTTGCTGGTGCCACCTAATACGAGCGATTGAACGCAGACATTGGTGGTCAAATACCTGAAGATCGTTCACGTCTTCCACCCTCAACGGTCAAATTTTGCTGGCGTATAGTAACGCAACCCTCATTATCGCCTTATGTATGCGACCTTTAAACCTCAGAGATATATCTCTCTGTCGCCATAGGTGTCCTAGATTAACGAGTACCGCCCTATACCGTTTATTTTGAAGAGCAATATACACAGCTTCGTTCGAAGGGAAGAACAAACGGTGACACAAAAATAAGCAACATATATGTATAAAAAGGTGAATGTGAAAACACGCTGTCTGTCAAACGTGAGACGCTGCATAGTTAGCAACATTGAACAGTTGACAAGTTCTCTCACAAGAATGGCAAGCGTTAACGGGCCAGTCATCAAATGAAAAATTATTTATGGCGTATATACCAAACAGTTTTAGAATTTAAAAAAAATACACGAAAGATAACAAAAAGAAAATAGGTGAACGGTCAGTCTCACAAAATCGAAAGCTCTTCAGGGCACAGAAGTGCTATCACAGTCAAGGCTCACGCATCGGGATTGAAAAATGTCCTTCATAGTGAGACAACTGTCAGATAGGTGGCAACAGTTTACGTCAGGTTCCCCGCATAAATATGTCGTAGGTTGTTAGGGAACCTAGAACAGTCAGTAGACATAAGTCTGTGACTGCGTAGGAGAGCATCCCCAGTCGAAGAATAGCGTTACTCGATGAAGGAAATATAATACCACGAAAAGAGATGATCACAAGTGAATGAGAAATAGAGTTCACATCACAGTCCAAAGTATGGAGGACCGATTGAATAGC
>JTDE01001281.1:67041-91019 GCA_014338405.1 Paragonimus skrjabini miyazakii
ATGTGCTTCAAGGTGCGTGATACTTCTTTTCCAGTGATCGGGTCGACCAGAGACCAGTCCAGAGGAAGAATTGTGCGAGATGACCGCTCATCAACGAGCGGATGAGCCGACAGTACCTCGGACCAGTATTCGTTGAAATTATCTGGAAGGCCACGGCTCATCTTATAGGCAGTTCTCCAGTTTTCAGAAAAAACTGCAAACGCAACGTCTTTCTTACGCTGGTGGTACAGCGTTTGGATCGCTGCGTAATTAGCCTTCCGTATCTGCTTCGTGGTCACGTGGGTGCCCACGTCAACACGACCACGTCGTTGAGTGACAAGTCACCAGGTGCACGGAAAAACCAGTGAGGCGTGCATGTTCAGCAGCGATTTAGCTTGTGCCACTGTAAAAATACCTGCCTGAAGACCGCGGGCCATAGCTAGTTGTTCATCACTGTGAAGGAATGCCTCGCTATTGGACTCCAGTTGGGTAATCCCTGTTTGGATCAAACAAGAAAACCACTCAAAGTGATCAGCAGCTTGGGATCCAATATCCGATGTCGTATTAGTCTGTCAGAAGGTGGTCGGATTGGCAGCGGGGACAGTATTCCTCTGCCAATTTAGCGCATACAGACGAGTCCGAATGCTCTCCAAAGTACAACTTGGAGAATGTGACAGGAGCCGATGATGAAGTTCGCGCCGAGTAGGACACGACGGAGTCAGTGCATCAGCACATCTGATAAGAGAAGCCAATTTTTCCTGAGACCAATTGGATCTGGCGGTTTTGATGGGCATGAGCTTCTCATGGTTGCGTTCGACGAGATGTGCATGCGTTCTATGTTGACTGAGACCGATTTTGGTGGGAAAGCTGCTGTCACAGTTGGCACAGTCAAAGATTGTGGCAGGCTGGGTGTACACTTCCTGCTTTGAACCATTCCTGCGTCGATGCATACAAGTATGCGCCGACAAGCCAGCAGTTGATTTGCAAATCTGGCCACATTCTGAACAGATGTACTCCGTCCGCCTATCCTGTGTATTGGTGGTTGCCTGCACGGAGGTGCTGGCGGTAATTTCATTGTCTTGATCGAATGTAACCAGTACGATTAAAACCAAGTAGAGTGGTTGGCCCTACCTGGAGTTGCTGAACTCTTAGCCAGTCGAGGTTAGTGCCGAGACCACCCAGTCGGCACCACGAGGAGGTAGTTCATGGCGCTTCTACATCATTTCCTACAACTCCACCGCCGCTGATGCGGCATCCCAAATATACAAGTTGGTCAGCAACCTCCACGACTTCATTATTCAACATTAAGTCAACGTAATCACAGCAGTCTTACAGGAGCACTATATACGTTGAAGCTGCAAAGTGCTTTCCGAAGTTTTTGGCAGAACGCGAAATAGCGTCTAACATCCTCTGTTTTGCTTCAAAGTTGCCAAACAGCAACGCCTTGTCGTCATCACATTCAAAATCAATCAGACAGACAAGGCACGCTGGTACCTTGTGTGTCGCAAACATTCCTTCGTTATTTCGTCTATGATAAAGTTAAACAAAAATGATAAAAGTGGACAGCCTTAAAGTAGGCTACTCCTGGTGCCGAAACTGTCAGATGGCTTACCATAAACCCTGGCCTGATCTGAAGTATGTGAATAAAGCACCCACAGTCTGTTCATATACATGGTCGGTACGCCTCTGCGTTTTAACGACTATAAAAGTGTAGATCGATCCGCCGAATCGAACGTACCTTTATAGTCAGGAGCTACGACAATCAACGGCCGACGACATTGTTCCAGAATTGGGCAAAGAGTAGAAAATGGATCTATACATCCCCGCTTAGAGCAAAACCCTGCCTATTCTTCCCTAATGTTTGCCTCTTGAACCGCAGAGTCGACGAAATATAATGGATGCCAGAACCCTAGTCATCACTGGGGTCAAACGAATCCCCCTATGGTTTTCATAAGAGACCCGGGCTCCTTTCTTGAATACGGGAACTATTATCGCTCGACCCCAGCACGGAGGGATAGTTTCCGCTGTTCACACAAGTTAAAATAACTGAATCAAAGCCTTTACCAACGCCTCCTCACCGTCTTTGAAAAGTGCCAGCACCAGATCATCTGAAACAACAGCCCTATTGGGATTGAGAGTCGAAATGCATTTATAGACCTCGATCTTAGTGAGTGGTTCCAAATCTATCAACCAGGGTACTACACTACAAATTTGTGGCGGCAACGCAGTAGATGCAAGAAGGCAGCTAAATTGATCCTCTAGCATTCTGGGCTTATTATGGACGAGCATGCCATCTGTCTCACGGACAGCTTGACTGACACTCGCCCGGGACCAGTGGCACGGATCAACTTAAAGAGTTTGCCGATGTTCCTTGAAGTAAGAACGGTCTCCATTCCCTTAACTTTCTCCATTAACCAAGCATTATGATCAGCCTGTAGGCCACATTTCAACTTCCTACAGATATCTTTCCTAGACTTGTTATATGGACTGCCAGGACGAATGTTCCATCTAGCTTCTAAAAATCCAAGGGATTTCTCCGAGATCCAATGTCTGTTCAACTCATGTACCCACGTGCTACATTACCTGCTTCATAAACTGCCTGTGAGATTTGGATCCAGCAGCTATTAGGATCTTCGGAGTGAGAACTTTTAAGGCAGCTTTTTAACCAGGTTTGGTATTCATGCTTCACTGACGGTATAGCCAGTTTCACGACAGCCAGTCGTTGCTGTCGATGGAGTCGTTGTCCGGCAAAAGTAAGAACGAAATGGGAACGTACCAACGCATGATCTGAATCTAAGTATGCGGTCCAATAAGTGGAATTGATTCCCGCCACCTATAACTAACAGCTATGTGGTCTATCTAAGACCAGGCGTGATTTGGAGAAGGCGGGTGCCAAGTATAATAATGATACGCTTGATATCCAAAGCTAGAGTCGGCTAAAAATGGCCTATGTTCAGTGTACAGTTGCAACACCCGCCTGCAATTATCCGAGCATTGGGATGCTATCTCAAACCTGTCACCTAAACAAGACTCGGTCTCACCAAGGGGTCAGGCCAGAACGACTACATCAGAACCATTTGTCGACCGAAGAAGAGTGGTCTGATCCGAGTAAAAGGCGTCCTTAACGCCGACGTCACTACAGGCAGTTGAAGCAAAAGCAGACGCAATGAAATGATTGCCGAAAGTTCTGCCTCTAAAGCTGGTCTTAACTGAACCTATCAAGCAGACGGTACAAAGTCTACTGTTAACAGGAATCCAATCTACCAATGCAGCTGAGGCCGTAGTGTTGAGGACTGTACCTAATCCAGCTTGACCGGTAGCGACAGCCGTGGAGTCACCCAAAGTGTATAGCCAGTATCGCGTAGATAGTGTGGGTACTGATAATTCCATACGCTGACGGTTGTCTTGGATTCTGGCCTCTGAAACACAACAGACATCAACATTCCACTAGTCTGATGTTCGTGCGAGAGCGGCCTGCTGATCTACCTGGTTTGAAGTGTGAACATTGAAAGCACCTATATTATTTCCGCATTCTAGTTCTAAACAAGGGATGCGTGAGGCAGAATGGCAACAGATGGGATTTACCGGGACAGTGTTACTATGATTAATTATACCTTTTGTGGGACTTGCAGAGTAATCACCAGAAATCGGGGTCAGAAGGGACCTGAGAGCTAAATTTAACAGGACAGTGGGGAGGGGGTCAGCATGTTTTCGCCTATCCACCCTGCTCTATGTAGCCGAGAGACGGTCGATGCAGTGTAGAATTAACAGTTATGTGAATATTCATGTTCGTTAGCCAGCGGGTCATAACACTGAGGTACTGCCAGGACGCCCAGGCATAGACAGGAGAACGATTAGGGTTCTCAACCAAAGCCTTTGGCTCAAAAGCCTATACCGCAAGGCAGCGGGTGAGTGACAGTGTACCAGAACTTATACTTTCTCCGGAAAATGATGCCAACCGTAATCCAACCCTCAACCTGGAGGACCAGGAGACCGTGGTTTGTCAGACTCATGCCTATTGGCCTGCCTGACATAAAAGACTCTATCGGTGTAATCGTCACACCGTCCATTTGAGTACAATAGGTCAATGAGATGTGCAAGCCGTTACACCGCGTCAAGGTCCAGTCTCGTTGTGACAGCATGAATGATGTGATGTAACAAGTGTGACATGACCTTCGGTTAACCATTGGGTAATTTTGACAGACAACTAAATAAAGCTAATAAAAGTTATCACTCAGAGTTCGCATGCGTGCTTTCTGAAGGTTTGAGTAACATGAAATTATTCAGTCCACATGTAGCCCAGCTAGCTGTACGGCAGTGGCACCAGTATGATATAATGGTTGAGGCGTTATACTTCCAAAAGATCGGCAAGTAAACTGCGTCCGTTAAATACACTCCACCGCTTGGATAGACACGGCCCATCTCATGATGAATTTGCATCCGTTACGCTCGTTAGGGTTGGAAGTTGAAAGTATACTCGTTGCCATATGACGGACAGCAAATTCAGTAATTGACTGAGCGTTCGAATGTAAAAATTCCACAGTGCTTAATGCGAGGTCAATAGTGAAGCGGTCAATGCGGTTGCTTGATGAGAGTGTGGCTGAAGGTATAGTCCCGGCCCTGACAAGGATGTGCACCACTGGTGAGCCCCAACAGCAACGAAACTCGAGTCCAGTGCCCCTTTCCGAAAGAGACCGGATAGTAAGTCTAGCCAAAGACGAAAACGTACCAAAATCGAGTGATAGTCGAATTGAAATTAACCAAATCTCCAAATACACATGAGTAATTCAGTGTTTTAACTACAAAGTGAGTACAGCTACCAGCCAGTTTTAAATTGCGCGCAGCTGGATACGGTAATAACCGTTCAGGAAGAAGGTCAATCAAAAAATGCGATGCAAAGAATAAGTTTCTTTGCCAGCGTTTACATCATAAGGTGATTGCAGCCATACAACCTACTAAATTACCGATAAAATAACCGGTTGTTTGTTTGCAAGGTGTAGGCGCCTTGATGTTGTATGTTTGAATGTAGACGTAGCTCTTTTTTAGTGGTTAGGTCCCCTCCCCTCCCTCTTTTTTCTTCTCTTTTCCTAAACAGGGTTTGTTTCTTCTTCTTCATGGTTGTGTGGCAGTTAAGCATCAGTGTGAACCACTGATGTATTGCTGTCTATGATGATGATGATGAAAATAACCGGGGTTGGACAGGACAGGTCGGACCCACAAACGTATGTTCGCTGCCGTGATAGTTCAGACAAAAGACATCAGCGAGACACAGAACGTTAGGATATGCAAGTATGTAACTGGTTATAACTGGGAACCACATTATAACCTGTCTCTAGATGAAAACAGAGGATTAATATAGGCACTCAGACCGGTAAGAAACACCTTCTAGATAAAGCAGTCTTGTCGGCAGTGATCGTTATCCTTGGGGAGGAAAGAATCCCAGGCAGCAAAATCCATTCGACGAATACGACATGCGAAGAAACAAAACAGATGATACTGGGACTCCATCAGGACTTCCTCTCATGTATCAAAGTACTAGGGATACCTTAAAAGAAAGTGTACTACTGAATTACCTCAGCTAACAGATTGCTCAATCGTCAATCAAGGACGAGTGCTCAAAATCGCCCGAATAAACAATAAAATCATGCACACGATGCTCAGATCAAAAGAAGGAGAGAGAAACAAAGTAACGGGTATTATATCGCCCAGTATTTGTTGACGTGCAACTAGTACCTGCGGTCTGGGGTAGTGTCAGATTGTCCGGGTTTGAACAGCAACGATGACTTGTGTCCATGTGCTCTAGACGAACAGTTTAACATTATAACCACTGTTTTACCGTGAATTGGTGTACATGAAAATGCGCAATATGAGCAAGATAAATGTGTTTTAACGAATGCTATTCAGTTGTCTTCTTTCAGTTTCTTGGCGGAAGGACTACCGTTGAATAGGCCTTATACTATATTTCTTAGTCAGACATGGATAAGATAATGGCCTGGCAGAAATATGTATGAATTTTGTTCACACACGGAGTTACACACTTTAGTAACCAGTAAGCAATTGAAAATAAGCTGAGGTTGGTCCGGCATGACTAACATACTGTTTCTTTCTGGAAGGAATGGTCTATCGCAGACTCAAAAAGTGTTCCCTGCATGATTCTGACAGGTTTGTTGCTTCAGTGGAAAAAACTTGGTGCACAAAATGCTGTACACTGTGGCAGTGCTTTGCAGAGTGCAGCGTACCTAGCTAGAGACAATCCACATCGTCGTACACAGCACATACTTGCTGAACAGTCTTCGCCCTTCCCTCTCTCTCTCTCTCTCTCTCACACACACACACAAACTTCATCCAGCCCACATCTAGTTCAGGCGGCGTCCTGTGCGGAAACAGGCAGACAATAGTGCGGTACATACAAATATGTAGTTTGAACCAAGAGCCAAAATACTGGTACCCACGATACCTCTTCTGGTCGTGTGAATAAAAAGACTTCGCGGAGGGTGGAGCTGTTCAGTGTATTAAAATTTGAAGGGAGCATAATGTTACGGATAACGGAGGATAGAAAACCCTGTAACTCACCTATCAAAATCATCTTGGTAGTCTGTGCATGTAAACCGGTGCGAAGAGGAGGAACGAGAACCAGCAGGATAATGGGGGTGTAAGTAAAGGGAAGACAAGAGACGTAAACAAACAGATATGTTGGCAGCAAATATATATACAGATGGATAAGACGGTATGCAAATAAAGTAAAGAGTGATTTCGCACATACAACGCTGGACAAGGAATTATCAACGAGGAGGCGAGCGAATAGGTCTGTCTATTTCGAACACAAGTTAAGACGCTGAGGCGAGGTTCACATTTAACTGGTGAGAGATTGATGGAGCTCTGCTACAATCTTGATTACTAACTCAAAGGTCTGCTCAAATTCACCAGTGAACGTAGCATAGTCACAACGAGTGATGGAAGTGGGGAAAAAGCTGGAATAAGACAGAAGGTGCAAAGGATATGAAGTGTATGCATACAGAGGTCTTGGTTACACTGTGAAATCAGACGCAGAGCTCGAGCATGATGCTCAATGATGGTAAATCTCAGGGCGTTTGTCACTATGTGACATACAAGGTCAGATGCGACTTGAACATTATCACATAGCTCAAACTCAGACAGACATGCATCCGGGGAAACCGGGGCTGGAACCAGCGACAGTGTGACTGCTGTATGACTGCAGATCCAGGCCAGCAAAAGTGAACAACATCTGCATTTGATCACAACTATCACTTAGTCAATCGTGCACAGGGAAGTTGAACATAAAGTCATGTTAAACGCACGACTTCTTGGGCATATGTTATAAAGGTACCTACACCTAAACCTAAGATATACAAGAATAACACCGGAAATAAGACAATGTATTAACCTCAGTGGTTGAACAGCATCCAAAAGGAAAACGAAACCCAACCCAGTTTGAGATCAACCGAAGAGGGAACAATTGCTTAGCAGACAAAATGAGGCGGATTGGGCTGCGTGAAAGTCAATATTCAAATCGGAGGAAGACTACCCATGCGAAAATGAGTCGTGTAACCATACCCGTAAGCGAAGAACACTATGGAAATGCTAAGCTAGTTATCGGTTAAACTAGACACTCTGGTCATAAACCAGCTGCTGGCTGAAGTGTGTCCCGTTACTCTCATTCGCAACTCGGTTGTTAGTTTGAAAGGTCTACGCACTTTGAAAGTCGATAATGTGCGTCTAAAAGTACATGTCTTAATAAGTAAGTCCTAGCTTCTTCTGTCTGTCCTTGAGCCCAGATATGTTCTTTCCCTCGCTGGATTATAGCAACCAAGCATTGATGTCGAATATGATGAGACTGTGCCTTGGGAACAGGCTGATGGCCAATGTGCCCCACTTCCGTGTGTTTATAATTCAGCTTGTTTCGGTGAAGTCAGAGATGACGGAGCGGGTGTCCAAGAGGATTAGGAAACGCTACGCAACACAAGTCGACTGGTGTCAAAAAGTCCAAAGGTAGCTGCACAGTCGGTCATCAGGCGTACGTGGACCACAAAACTAACTTGTAAGTATCAGTGCCATTCGCCTTCTATGAAATGGTCAACACAAAACCAGCTCAACAGTAGCTCGTAGCGCTCACAATGGCAGCCCGGACCAGGCTGGATGAATACATCGTGTTTTTCCCAAGAAGACGTAAATAGGCGTTATGGTTGTCGTAATCCAAACACTTATTGCACCGCCGGTTCATCATCTTCGAGACCTCGGTCAAACGGCTAACTAAAGGTCACGTGAAACTGAAGTAGTCATTCGAAGCAAATCGACAAGACTATATCACATTATCTATACCTCAATTAACCGACAATTACAATCAGTGTTCACCAAACGCGACTACAACAACCTGGCGATGGATGCCGTATGCATGTAGGTTAGGTTGATACTTTTACGGTTTACAGCAGAAAATCCAGCGGATGCGACTGTAGTGAATGAAGGTCTTAGAATAGCCGCTTCAAAACGAAGAACAGTATAAAAATAATATGATTTGTCCATCCAAAAAGTTCAAAGTAATGTACCCTACCTTGGTCGCGTGGGGATATGGTATGTCGGAAAGGTGACATTGCTGAACGTTCCTCCTCCCTCAAATTCGTAACCGCAGAGTTTTGCGCTGCTGGAACTCGTTCTGAAAGTCTCGTAGCAGCAGGTTCGCTCAAACCGGTAGATTTTTCCGATTTTAAACTGTCCGTTCCATTCATGGCCACACTGTCCAGGGGATGATTTGACAAAGAGGGAGACGTTTCTGAAGCTATCGAAGCAGTTCGGGGGCTCTCGGGAGTATCATCATATCCGTTACGTTGATGAGATTGAGCATGGCTAGGCAAGACATGGAAAAAATAAGGCAAGTTCCATGTGCAACATAAACGATAGCATCCCCAAAATCGGATATTCCAAGACGTTTAGACGTAAATCGAATCTGGACATGCAGCTGCCATCTAACGAAGGAGAGACTACGGACAACAGAACAAGAAAAACTAAACAGTTTCTCATCACTACAAGTCTCCTGCATGCTGTCATAACGGTTACCCAACAAAACATTGCATCATCAGTAGCTGGAAACGCACGGATCGTTGTAACGCTTTTTGTACGAAAGCGAAGGTGAAACAGAAAAGCATGCCAAAAGATAACTTCAGATACACTTAACCACATAAAACATTGCTGAAACGCTGTTTCCACAGCTGGAGAATGGGCAAACTTCACATCAATTAACTTTTCTAGACAATGAAACAAAAATGCAGGTCAACTGTTGAATATCCAATCGCAGCACATTGCACAAAGTAATCAAAAAGCAACACAACACGTACGCACAGGCATACAAGTATTCACACGAAAAGAATGGAGCGAATAAGAAGAAGGAACAAAACAAGCAGGAAGTGAACCACACAGCTGTGCCAGGACACACGCTTGCCTCTCGCGAACAGAGGCAATGAAATGGTAAACCATCCTAGGTTAGAAGTACACGGTTGTTCGCGAGCAACGCATGCGGGACTGAAAAACACTGGCAAAACTAGGTTGGCAGTCACTACCTGATTGGTGCACTGGCCCTTCGATTTCTCATAATGGGAATTTTACTGCGTCTGCAAGAAACGAATGCGTCGCGGGAGCATTATGCATATTCAAGTGGTTTCGGTCAAAAAGCGGATCAAAATCAATTGCATGACTTACCTTGGATGTTGGGAATTGTCGGCTGAGCCACGTCTTTCACCGGGTGCTAGTATGGAAAAACGAATAGAATGCAGTAACAGATACCTTAATTAACGACGTAAATACAACAAATTAAGTCGAATAGAAACCAACCAAAGTTTGGGTGAAATTCAATGAGGTGAAAGCGCGGACGAACATGGATAATGCTCATAGTGAATCGTACATTCGGAAATCGAAAACGTTATACTGAATGTCAAAAAACATACGAGTGGAGTTCACTGAACAACAGTGAACGGTTGGTCGCATAATCGTATAACACATCCCAAGGTCTAATTAGTCGTCTGTGATCCGAAACGTGTAACGACTGGATCAATGGTGAAGGTGTGTCTCTATGACGGGATGAGTTATATGTGAAGTTGAGTTGCAAAATAAATGGGTTTGTTAAGGGAACATGGAGTTAAACAGAACAAGTGGTAGAATAACAAGAGCGTAATGAATCTACGGATGATAACGGAGTCACACGAAATGTTGGATGGTTCTACTGTATGATGTATGTTTCACTTGCCCCATAAGCAATAGGTGAAATCCAGGATAACTTGTCGTTCCAACGGCAACCACTTTATTTGCTTGCGCATGACCATGAACAGACACACGCTTCAGTCTTTTCAACCAAACAGACTAGTGAACCATTAAAAGTCCTTTCGTTGAATGCTGACTAGGGCATATACTATCATCACAATACAAACGTGTAGAAGACTAGTTTCATTTAAAACGAACATACCTCGCAAATAATATCACCACCGACCTCGAGTTCGTATCACCTTCGACAGCCTGCTCAACAACCAGTGGGCATGGTCCCTTGGATCTCAACTGAGAATCCGATAATATTCCATGAACCCACATATGTACACGAAATAAAGCACCCTTCGAACACCCCATACTACGATCATTTGATAATCACTTTTGGTGTGAATCACATCCTGCGGAAAGTATGCAGCACAACAACCGGGAGTACTTACGCGTAAAACGTATCCAAACCACCGGTCTACGTAGCGAGACTAATATGCTCATTGGCAGGCTAAACTTATCTTTCTCGAAGACACTGATGAACCGTATGGCCGACTATGCAGGGATCTCACCTCACAGATACAATGCTAATAGCACAACAGTGGGTAAAACGCTTTTACAATACCATTCCGCAAAAAACAGTGAACTGAAACGAAACACATCCCGATCTTCGATGAACGACTACCAAGGTCACGTTTGTACCACGTGTGGGGTAAGGCAGTAAACAGCACTTAGGCTCTGGTAATTTTACTGGCGACATCAGATAAATTACCAAAGCTAACAAAACCACTCAGGACGGCAGTATTCAGAACCATCTACAACAAGTCCCGCTTGTTGGTGATCACAGACATGGGCTTTTGTCAATTTTGGAGTTGTAACTTGCACCGTGTATGTCAAATTGAGATCAACTAATAGGGTTGGTCTGGTAAAGACGGCATAAACTGACGATGTAGCCTGCAACAAGAAAGTATCACCAGTATTTTCGAGTTATCAAAGACGGTCATAGGACAGCAGTTTTATACCGTCGATAGTGCGCTGCCAGAGATGTCATCGAAAATAAAGATGAACAGGAAAGAACAGATCAAATAAACATGCTGCTTACCACGTGTGACACCAAAGAATGGTACTTCATCGTATGTTCACATGCCAACACAAGCTGTTTTGAGTCTACTAACAGACTTCTCAAGAACGTTTTTCTACATGGCAGTACGTTAAAACGTTGGCCTATCAACCGAGTCGAAAGCTCCTCGAATGCCAAAAAAAAGAGAAATCGCTTTCTGTTACTGTATTGTATCCTAGCATCTGATACAGCACGTTGACAAGGCGGAACACGACAAACTCCGCGGGAGATTGTTCCTTCTATGGATCGTAATTCAGTTAAAAGAATAACGTGTGCAGGGAATCTCGCAGAAGCTACCTATAAACGTTGTATTTTGTCGCCGTCAGGTTGAAAACAATTACCGTACTGGATGTGAACATTAACATCAACCTGATAACAGGCGGCAACCGTACCAACTAGAATCCCTCACTTAGAGCGTAATCGATAGTAAACTTCACTTCATAAAATAAGACAACCTTCCCACTTAGTTCTTGGGTATGGAGAACATGAAGACTCATGCGCGTAATGCATTAAAAAGTTTTTTTCTTCGTTTACCCACTCATCATTAACGTGAGTCAATGCGAAAATAAAAGCAGAGTTCAAAAAATTGGGAATGAAATAACTTCTAATCGATATGTACGAAGCTCTTGTCACCCAGAGGATAATCCAATATTGACCAGATGGTCGAAACTGCTGAGAACCTAACCAATAAAAGAGTACAAGCAAAAAAAAGTTTGTCACCTTAGAAATGAATCATTCTTTTATGCTGCAATGGTCATAAAAAAGTAAGTTCATAAAAACTACCAAAAACCACAATTTCGAAGGCTTGTTTTTCACATTAGTTGATCTGCTGACCTAGCGTAAAGTAGCATGTAAACATAGAAGACCGCGCGAACGCCCAACAGAATGTAAGTAACATTTTAAAAAATTTCCTAAGTTGGCTTTGTTTTATTTCTACGGAGGGTTCGCAACACCAAGATGATTGAAGTCTGTAAACATCATTCAATAATGGTAACAGCAATAATAACGATAATATATCACAAAGATTAATCAAACGGTAAATAAGCCGCCACAAATCGCCTTCAAAAGAAAAGAAGTCTAAAATGGTAAACCACATAAAATAAGAATATAAACACGGTCGGCGAAGTGAAAGCCTTGTTGTGGAGATGAAAAATTGGTGCAGCTCTTTAGATTAGATCAAATTACGAACGTAACTAAAAGGTTTCCCACTGTAAGTAATGTTGTGTGAGTGAACCATAGGAAAGTGTCCTATTAAGTGGAATACCATTAAGTTGAAAACTGCATACTACGCGTTCCATGGTCAATGGGATAATTTCTGCAATAACTAAGTCAAGATCGTTTGCGCCGTTCTGGATACCGGTAACTCCACAAAATAAACTTTGTGAATGACGACATACGCTTGGAAACATCAATAACCAACATGTAAAGAGACAGAAACCGTTTATGTAAACTCATAGTCAGCCTCCAGGTAATTACATCATTCCAATTGTACCACATTTTTCAGAAATCTTTCACACTGACCTGTGTTCACGCGGCTGAGTGTACACATTTTTGAGTAAGATTGCAGAAGCGTTGTTAGAGCCGGAACGTTTGAAGCGGGAACAAGATTGAAGAGTGAGTGAAGATCATCCCGCCGTATCAAAGAAGCATGATTCTAAAGGTGACAGAAAAGTAGAAGCACAGTACCAGTTCTATCTCGTGCTCAAATACCTCCAGCGTGCTGTCCAGGTTATACAGTTTGAGAAATTCAACCAAAAAGGATAAAACGATACGGCCTTGCTGAAAATAAGTGAGCGAGCGTACAACAAATCACTACCATCTTCCGTAGAGTCAAGCGATCGTATGCTTTCATTCGCATGTGGCATCCGTTCATTATAGTTGTGCTTCTCTAAAGCTAAGAATACCGCTGCCCTAAGCTGGGCCTAAAAGCTCGGTGCTGGGTCACATAAACATACCTGCAATCGAGATAAGATCCCATTTTCACTCAAGGACCGGATTAACAGTTCTTTCAACTCAGTATCATCTTCGCTCATTGTCGATTCAATATGCTAAAGCAGAAAAGATACATGACAGCACACAAAAGACATTACGCCTTCAACTCAATCCAGTTCAGTCTGTTGGACAAAACGGTCCGGGCCAATATGTTATTTAGTTTCTTGCACCAGAGAGCTTCCCCAAGCGTCCAGTACTACAACGATAAAAACAAAGATATCTTCACTTTAATTAGCAGCCGAGACTGCTTCAAAACAATCCCCACAACAAATTCAAGTCAACAGGGTAATCAGATTGTTCCAAGGTCAGTTACTAGTGGAATGCAACAAGTTGCCTTTCGAAATAACGTTCAAGAAAAAATGCCAGTCAAAATTAATTACACCGATACAGCCCAAAGGAACTGGCAACGAAAATAACAAAAACAGACGCAATGAAAACTGAAATTCTGCTCTGAAGCTGAACGGATTATTGCCTACGAGAGGAAGGGTAGTGATGATGAACAGCGCGTCTGCACCGACTTAAACAGCATTTGGTGCTGTTTCAAACAACACAAATTGGACCAGGAAAAAGGAGAGAAGGTGTTGGCAAAATTGTGCCCGTTATTTCAATGCTAAACGCAGCACTGAGCTTGAATTGGCTAATGCTTACAGAAGATGAAATAACAGTGCACAACAATACACTTATACAAACTTAAACAGCAATTATTATTGCTTCAATCCGTGTACATTTGATTAGATTGTGGAAGGTGCACAATAAAAGACGAAAACAAGATAAACATTCTTGGATTTACGACTATAGAAGACTAAGACTGTTAAACAGACTAACCTAAAAGAAACCACCCAAAATAGAATCATAGCTAGAACGGAGCAGAAGTCTTGCAGTTTCTTCCAACATTGCTCACAGTAATCACCTCACTCGGAAATCTGTTCCAATAATTAAGCATCATACAGGGGTAACAATCAGCCCTACTCAACGCAGTCACTTAGTGGGTCTACAGCTTTAACTTATGCCTGTTGAGTTACTTGTTCGGATTCACCCTAAGCAAGCAGCTTACGTCTATCCAGAAGAACCTTTACGTATTTTGAAGGCCACAACAAGATTCACCTAACCCGTCTGCGTTTGAACGCAGAGATCCAACCTCTTCAACCCCTTCTTGTACGGTTCTCTCCCCCGTAATCACAAGCACTCTAATGAGCCATGCTGCAACTTTTCCAGTGCCGTGCAATCCTTTACATGATGTGGGCACCAGGTCAACACACAATATTCGAGATGAAACCTCACATACGGTTTATAAAACGGTGACAAAATCCCTGCTTCTCAAAACGCAAATGACCCACGTAGCATAAATACAGCACTAATAATCTTTTTCTTAATTTCAATACACTGTCAGGCTAACTCGAAACTGTCGCATAAGCATTTTAAGACCTAAAGCGTATGGATGGCTGCAGACATCTCAACACGGTTTTCACAAAACAACATGATGCCAAACAAATCTTAATGAATTAATGAACCGGTAGATGATTACCATAAACGTCAAGGTACCCGTGTAAGTTGGTTTCCTTGATTTTTCGAAAACACTCGATACATCGAATCATGACATCTTATTAAACAAATTTAGGGCCTAAAGCTTCGGAGATATACTGACTAAGTAGCCTCAAGATTACCCGCCAGACCGCTGTCACTGGGTCCTTCTGAAGAAAGTCCTTTTATCTACCATTGCTGCTTAACGGGCAGGTCTAATAAGACGTCATTCTTGGACCCTAGCTGCATACACCGTGAGCTAACAAAACATCCACCGTAAAACGCTCTAAAATAGAATATGAGGATGATATCGGAAAAAAAGGGGAGGGGAAGGGACCTAACTACTTAAAATAGCCAAGTCTGTATTCAAACATTCAACATCAAGGTGCCTACACCTTCAAAACAAACAACCGAGTTATAAGTTAAAGTTAAGCGTCATCAACAAGACAACTTCCTAACGGCTCCCATTGTCCTGCGTCATTAAATGCACTCATTTCACAGACAACTCGACCAAACAACGACGACATTCAAGTCACTGAGTTCGATTATCTGCCATCTCACCTAACGTCTCCAGCCACCAACTCTGGGAGTCGCGAGGCCCCCAGACCGAGAGACGTACCCGATCTACAGTGACCAACGCATTCGTGAACGACTGCACGAAGGGACTGCATATTAAGTTTTGTATTGCTGTCTATGATGATGATGATGATATTAAGTTTCAGGTGGGGACGTATACTTGCAAACCTTTCAGGAGTGAAGCAGATTCAATCTGTGTGGCCCTCCGTATAGGCATATTACCGTTAGTGGACTGACAGTACTAAAGCTTCTCAGTCGTGGAGGTTGTTGACCGACTTGTATAATTGGGATGCCGCATCAGCGGTGGTGGAGTTGTAGGAAATGAAGTAGAAGCGCGTCGCTTAGACTAGGGCGGTATTCGTTGATCTAGGACATCTCTGACGCGATAATGAGAGTTGCGTTACTATACGCCAGCAAAATTTGACCGTTGAGGGTGGAAGACGTGAACGATCTTCAGGTATTTGACCACCAATGTCTGCGTTCAATCGCTCGTATTAGGTGGCACCAGCAAGTAAGTAACGAAGAGGTTGGGGAGCGAATGTTTGACATTGATTGTCAAACGAGTTCTTTTGTACACTCCCTACATTTGGACAGACTTAGATGGTTATGCCACGTACTAAGGATGCTAGCTAATAGCGTGCAACATCGAGTACTCTACCGGCGCTGCGGCCGACTAGTGTTGGGTGCAAGGTGGACAGGTGATGACCTGGCGTACAGAAATGAAGTCGTTCACGAGGGGATTGGTCATTGTAGATCGGGTCCGTCTTCCGGTCTGGGGACCTCCCGACTCCCAGAGTTGGTGGCTGGAGACGTTAGGTGAGATGGCAGATAATCGAGCTCAGTGACTTGAATGTCGTCGTTGTTTGGTCGAGTTGTCTGTGAAATGAGTGCATTTAATGACGCAGGACAATGGGAGCCGTTAGGAAGTTGTCTTGCTGATGACGCTTAACTTTCACTTATAACTCGGTTGTGTTTTGAAGGTGTAGGCACCTTGATGTTGAATGCTTGAATACAGACTTAGTTATTTTAAGTAGTTACGTATTTTCCTTTCCCCTTCTTTTCCCCCTTTCTACTTGTACAGGGAACAAAGACATATAGACGAAAACATGTTTGGATAATTCATCTTTAGGTCGGTTCAATTATCCCAGGAGTTAATAGAGTGAGATCGAGATATCGGTCAGACTTATTATAGGGAAATTAGGTTACTAGTCAGTCAGTTGGCGATAGCTTGATTGGTCGGCTACGTCACGCCTGTCCATTGGTTTGACCGCGCAGGTTGGCCATCGCTCCGATGGATTTGTGGCCATGGTAGGTGGAGCGCCTGAACAAACCGTTTTTGGTGACGTAATACTGGGTCAAGCAGCCTGATTCCAATAGTCTCGGTAGTACACAGTGTTTTAATTCGGACGGTTTTTGACGAATTGCCTGGCACGCAACAGACCACTTTGAAGGCTTGATCAGTTTTTACCTGGTGCCCGCGTTCGTTAGAGGACACTGGGTTATTTAAAACTGCACTTGTTAACCGCTGCCAGCCATACTGTAAGCGTACATCGAGACAGAGAGGGCACTTAACTAGGGAGCACATGGATTCACTGAAGATGCTTCAAGAGAATCCAGATATCCTCCTCAGCACACCAGACAAAAGAGCTGGAATTAACATCCTGAAGAGAAGCAACTATATCAAAAAAGTGAACGATATTGTAGCAGACCAGACCACGTTTCGTAGAGTTGCCAAAGAAACAGACAAGACCGAGTATTCCGAAAATCAGATCACTAGGTATCTTAAGTCATTAAAGGACAGAAAGCCGATTACCACCATGACTTACGAGCAACTGCGACCACAGGGTTCTACTATACCCTGTCTCTATGGACTACCAAAAGTCCACAAACATGGTGTACCGGTTCGTCCAATACCTGATATGATGAATTCGCCTTACCACCCAACGCGAAGTAGCCAGTGAAAATGGTTGAACCCATCTGAAAAGTGATTGTCCTACTCAGTCTACGCGATACGTTTGAATTTATCGAATGCGTACAGAACGTTAACATGAATTTACAGAAATCATGCTCATTAGACTAAGTGTCGTTATTCACAAACGTACCGCTGCTAGGAACCATCGCTTTTATTTGTGGCTACATGTCTGAGACGGGAATCGATATTAGGTTACCACCACTGAAATTGAAGGAGCTTCTGCTCCGTTGCATATTCAATGTACAATTGCTACTATACGGTGTGTTGTATCGACAGACAGATGGCGTAACACTGGGATCCCCGCTCGGACCTCTCCTGGCCGATATATCCATCGGAAAGGTTGAACGCACCGTGCTTCAATCCACCATCAGCCAGTTTGGTCAATACCACCGGTACGTAGACGATATATTTATCGTAGCCAGTTCAGATATTAGTACGTACACAGTGCTCGACACATTTAATCGCGTCTACAAGTCAGTTAACTTTACACTTGAGGAGACTGGGAACCAGATGTTCGTTTACATCGATGAGCAGACGGAACTATTCAACGCAGAATTCATCGCAAGAATACATGGACAGGTCAGCACGCAAAATTTCGTAGTTTTGTACCCCTAAAACAAAAGAGAAATCTAGTGCGCTGCCTGACTGATAGAGCACACAAAATTTGTTCACCGGATACGTTACCAAGTGAACTCGAATTCATCCATGACGACGGCTGCCCGGGACGATTTATCGCCCGAAATATGATCAGGACATCACCTAAACCTAGAATGCATGACATCAGAAAGAAGCCTGCACTTATTTGAGTGCCGTATAAGGATAGCAATGCCGAAGAATGGCTGACAAATAGGCTCAACTAGACAGTCATAAGGACCTATGCTACACCTAAACCCCGTATTCAACCCCGTACATCCCCAATCCTCGGATTTTATAACAAAGATAGACACACAGTTCACACCTCATCTGCGTGTACCTTACACTCACCTGTTCCTGTGGAGCAGGTCATAGTGGTCGAACGTCAGGACAGCTTTCGGAACAAATTCAAGAACACCATCCACAATGGCTGAGACACGGGGAATCAGGATCGGTCAACAGTGCAATCCTCGCTCATCTGCTTGAAACCGGGCACCAGGTGAAAACTGATCAAGCCTTCGAAGTGGTATATGGCGTGCAAGGCAATCCATCAAAAACTGAACAGCATGTAAAGGAGGACTACTGGCATGCGACCCACTTGTCGCCTCCGGTAAGCACCTGGCTTTCGTCGAACGAGTAACTGGCTAACCTCCGGTTTGACCACTGCTTGCCTGATCTCTGTCCGTCCGTTTGCTAGAAGCTTGCAGTATATTTGGTCCCTCCCTCTTGGAAACTTGAAGTATGCCTTACGCTTAGGTTGTCTCACTTACGCCTTTCCCCCCAATCAAAATTTTATTTTGTCTTTTAAAATATCTCAAGAAAGTTTGACAAAATCAATGTGGAAGACCTATGAATCATCCTGTCTTAATGTGGAGCTGCTCTTGTAAACTCTGCTTTTCGTTTATTGCAACATTGTGCCCCTCAATGTTGAATATAATGAGCTATTACAAATTATCCGTAATCAAATCATCAAGCGTCACACAGAACCAGAGTCAATCGGAGACAACAGAATCCAAGTCCGTCAGTCCTCGTGGTTGCAATCATTTTTTATACAGCCTTTGTATCTCCTCCTGTCTCAAAACTATGTGACTCTGGAAAAAAACAAGCCAACAGTTGGTTGCAGTTAGCAATGTTTAGAAGAGACTAGCACTTCTCAGACTGAAGGGCCAACATGATCATCATGATGGCAGTCATGAGCATGATCAAAAGGTACTGTGGCTCGGGCTGCCGCTCACCTCGACAGTGACGTGGAATATCCTAAAAGAAAACGTTACTAAGACGGTTAAAATTTATTAAAAGAAGACTAAGAGGGAGAACTATAAATAGTATGGATACAGGCACGCCATTGACTGCGACATGCCGCCATCTTGGATAGTGTCTCTAACCAGCGGCTTGAGTGATCACGAGGACCCCATCCAGGCAGGCGACATCTACCCACTTTTCTTAGTAGAGCAGTCAGGGTCTTTATATTTCGTGACCACGTTGTTGTTTGATCACCATGTGGTTTTACCCAACTGTTGGTGGATTCAGTATATAATGCCAGGTACAGCAAACGCTCAGCTGGCACACAGACTACGTGACCCAACCATCGCAAGCTGTGCACCGTGATTAGGTGACCAATTGATCGCGCATTCCGAGCGTTCCGGAATACGCGCCGGCGAACGGCCACATTGCTCACGCGATCACTCCAATTAATGTGAGTTAACTGGCGGAGACAACGATGGTCAGAAACACTAAGCCTGTTGATATCTTCCTTGCGAACAGACCACAGTTCCGAACCATACAACAAAATGGAACGCACACAAGCATTAAAATACCCTTCTTTTCAGCGGCAAGCGGACGTCTTTCCGACGCCACAAATGACGCAGTTTGGCAAAGGCGACTCATGCGTTTGCTGTCCTCGCTGATATCTCATCAACAATATTATAGGCTGTGTGTGAAACTGTCCACAATGTCAGGCGGATTACCGGTAATGAGGAAGGTAGGGGTTGAAGTGCCCCAGTCTTGAAGCAACACGTTACACTTTGAGGGTGTCAAACGCATTCCATACAAACCAGTCCGGTCATTCACCTTCTCCAGCATGGTCTGCATGTCTTTGGCAGAGGTGCTAAGTAAGACACTGTCGTCCGCATATTCCATGTCGGTCAATCTAGCGCCAGAACAAAGCCCAACGTCTAGTTAATTGAACTCGAGTGCACCCTCCAGAATCTCATCCATGACTAACTTGAACAAGAAGAGGGAAGTCGAACACGCTTGAAGAACACCACTGGAAGTGATGAGCGCCGGAGACACTTTTCTATAAACTCTCACCCTGCTTGCAGAGTGAGCATACAATGATCTCAGCAGCTTCACGTATTTCCATGGAATTCCTTTGCGAAGAAGGCTGCTCCAGATAACGTTACGAGCAACTGAATCGAAGCAGCTCTTAGATCTAAAAAGATCACGACCATCGGCGGCCTATATGAATGCCGGTGTTCCAAGATACGTCACTGAGTAAAAATGTGATCAACGCACCCTCGAATGGATCGGAATCCTGCCTGTTCTTTGTGTATCCGACTTTCTCTGGGCTTAGTGAGCAAACGTGAAATGAGGCCAGTTAGTAACTTGGACGCAACAAACACTAGACTGATGCCTATTTGGTTGTCACAGATTTCGGACTCCTTTTTTGAGAACGGGAACCGTTGTTGGTAGGCCCTAATAACGGGGCACCTCTTCAGTTTCTTAAGCTGTCTGGAAGAGATTTGTTAAATCTTATATCAATCTTTCTCCACCATCCTTGAAAAGAAAAGGATAGAGGAGGTCTGAACCAGGAGCCTTGCTGCGCCGCAATAGCTTAAGCTCCAGAGCCACTTCTGATTCGGACGGAGGACCGTCCAGAACGCAGTAACTGACCGTTCTTGTCCCATCATCCACGTGGTCTGATTGAGGCCGGCTGAACTGTTCTTCAGAATGTTCATCCCTCCTGTTAAGTCGGTGCAATTGACTGGTGATAAAAGAGCCATCTTTTTCACACATAGTCTCACTTACACCGACTCGACCGCCAGTACCATCACAGTTCAAAGAAGACAGCTTTTTGCCGTTCCCTTTTTCCATCTTTTTCACCTGTTCAACCAAGTGATGCTCACGGTTTTTGCGCAAGCTTTTAATCAGCTTGTGTCTAAGTCCTCACCGGTCGTCATATTTAGAATCAGATGGTGTCGAACGACGCTTGTTCATGATGTTCATCGATGTGACAGAAATCACGGTCTGTCGCAAATGAACAGCTCCTTCGGAGCATACCTCTTGCGATTTGTTCCTATTGTTCGTTAGGGTCTCTTGCCTGACTCGAACTGAGGAACTTGTTCACCGATGCTTTTTTGTAAGCGATGTTTACACTCTGCTTGCTGGAACGCGTTAGATGTCATACATTTACGTGTATGTCCTCTCAGCAAATGACAAAACAAAACGGACACGCACAACAGTGTGGTGCGAGTTTAGGTGTTCACAGCTAAGAAGAACAGATTGGTCTCCGTGTTACGTAATGCCCTTCTCCTGCGTTGAAATGCGGCGCTCGAATCATAGGGACTGTGAGGTGCTCACAGCTGCAGCAGTCTTTCGCCATTTTCAGTGCGTTGTGACCGGACACCATACATACCTCTTAGCCGCTTCTCTTCTTGAGAAAAAGGACCAAACTGGCATTAACATCGCTCGCTAATATGATGATGTCTGAGTGTTTAGTTTGCCTCAAAAGGTCAACGAGGGCATCATAGAACGCATCTTTGGTAGCATCCGAACAGCTGCCTGTTGGAGCGTAGGCCGATATAATGGATACACAACGTCTTAATGATTTGCGTCGACAGACTAGCCGATGTATTGAGTCTGACAGCATACAGGTGACTGTTCACTGGGATCCAATCGAGCAAACATTGTTCCGCTCTGGAATTTAGTGCGATTCCCACTCCAGCTTGACCGCGAGATTCGGCTTCGGCGTCACCAGAAACCCTGACAGAGAAACGCTTGGATCGATAGATATCTAGAGATGAACTCAAGTGGATAACCGTTCTGGAATCGTAGACTCGCGTCTCCGACACACAGCACACATTAAGCTCCAGAATTGAAAGAATACTTGCCAGAGCAGCTTGCTGACCGACTTGTCGGAGAGTGCGGACATTGAAGGCGCCAATGTTTACCGGTTGTCTTGGCCTCAGAAAACAATCATCGCCCGAAAGCCTATGGTAGGCAGAAAACTTGTGGGGTAACGTAGTAGGAGAAAGTCGCAATGGGTGAATAATGCAACTGTTGGGAGAACGATAGCTTCCGGTACTTCGTGGTCTTTTATGCCGCGGAAGATAGTTGAGTAGGGGGATCCCACCCCGAGTGTCTGACTCAAAAGTCTGACCTGCGAAATAACAAGCTACAGGGTTTTCTTGGGGGACCCCACTCGGAGCCAATGACTCAAGAGTCTGACTCACTTGGCAGTGATGGGCTTGTCTAGCTCGAGGGCGCAGCCAATAAGACATTGACGTCTGATTCTGAGCACTGCTGAGCGCAGTGGATGTACTCGAAGCTACATCAGGCTTTTGCGAGATACTGGATGTTTCTCGAGCTTATTGGATGATACGCCGGCGATCAAGGTCAATCGTTTGGCGATCGGAGTGCTCTTTGTTTGAGGGTACCTTTTCTAACCCCCTTCTTCCTGATACGGAGGACAGCAGTGCCGCAACTATAAAAACGGTTCTGCTGTATGCCCATGGGATCGTGCCTCACTGCCTAAGCACTCCTATGCGGTCACTAGTGCGACATACAATCCTGTGAGAGTAACTGCTTTTCATCTGATTGTTTCCCTTCGGCCTGTCTGGCAAAGATTCACCAAGAAGGACCGTAATCCTGGTCAGCTTAACCCGCCGGATCAAAACAATACAATTGATAGGCGAAGAACAGGCAGGATTCCGATCCGGTCGGTGGTGCGTTGATCATATTTTTACCTTGCGACGGATCTTGGAACATCGGCACTGTTACAAACAGCCGACAGTCGTGGTCTTTTTTGACCTCAAGGCTGCTTTCGATTCGGTTGCTCGTAGCGTTCTCTGGAGCTGCCTTCTTCGCAAGGGAGTACCAGAGGAATACGTGAATCTTTTGAGAACACCGTATGTCCACTCTGCAAGCAGAGTGAGAGTTTATGGACAACTGTTTCGGGCGTTCATCACTTCTAGTGGTGTTCGTCGGGGGTTTCCGATTTCCCCCTTCTTGTTCTACTTAGTCATGGGCGACATTCTGGAGGGTGCGCTTCGAAAATCCAGTGGGCTTGGTGTTGAGTTTCTTCCTGGCGCTAGATTGACCGATCTGGAGTACGCGGACGACAGTGTCTTACTTAGCACTGTAACGAATAGACTTGCGAGAAGTAATCGAGAGCGCAGAGAAGACAACGCCTGATAGAAAGGCTTTAATCAATCAGAAAACGAGGCATGTGATCTATAACATAACAAACAGGAAAAGTAGACTAGGATAATATATGGAGGAATCAGTATGATAGGGAAGAGGACAATATGATGTAGAAATAACATATGACATTCTCCCCGCCATGGAAAAAACACTAACGTAAATGTGGTGTATCAGGGTTTGACTGTCCAACGTATGAAATGGGTTATTGTAGGACAGATACTGGCAAACGTTTGAAGCGAGGTTACGCCTTCGATTTCGAAGTATGTAAGGTCTAACCCTTTGTTGGTGGGAGAGAAGATTTTCAACATTTGTTTCTGGTGTACTAGTAGTTTCTGTCGTGTCGGATATAGTACAGGGTGTGTCAACAATAGGAGGGTTTAAAATAGGCTCTAACAAAATAAGTTATGTCGGGTGAATTGTGTTTTTAATGGGAGCCAGCTGTCGGAGGAACCTGACCGACCTTCTGACCGAGTAGTACTACCGACTGTCTCGCCAGGTGAGACTTTG
>JTDE01001281.1:95885-111296 GCA_014338405.1 Paragonimus skrjabini miyazakii
TTTCAATTTCAATTTCAATTTCAAACCCTGGGGCGAACCCATGGCTTCCTACCCCTTCCTCCGACTTGTTTCTGAGGGACGTTCCTATCTGTGAGGGCCCTGAGGTTGTCAACGTAGTTTGCCCACAAACTATCGACATCCTCTACAGAAACTGTTATGTTCCAGCTCATTTTATCAGCTTCCAATATCAGATTATTGTGGTTACTTCAACATCTGTCTACCTCTGTTTTGAATACATCTACGCCGGAGGCTTCCACGATCTTTGCAGGTAATTTGTTCCACGAGTTGACTACCCGGCTAGTGGAAAAGTTAAATCGGACAGCCAGTCGTCATCTTTTCTTGATCGTGAACCTATGACCTCTTAAATCTGTCCTGACGTCTCATGCACGAACACGCCATGGGACTTGTACCGATGTGGTGGGTAATTTTGTACACTTCAGTAAGGTCACCTCTTACCCGCTGGCGTTCGAGCAAGAATAAGTTCAACGAGCTTAGTCGGTCTTGGTTGCTCAGACCCTTCAAACCCCATACCATACGTGTGGCGTGCTTTTCTACTTTTTTGAGGACACCTATGTCCTTTTTGGAATACGGTGGCCAAGCCTGGGCACAATATTCCAAGTAGGGGCGAACTATGGCCGATGTCTCGCAGTCACTTGACGATACTACATGGATATTGTAGTGACATACTAGAACAGCATGGTTTTTGATGCTATTTTGTTGTACAATTTGACACCTCCTGCTAATGCACGTTTGTTTAGCTCAGTTGTATGCCCTATTTCTGCTAATGTAAAACTACTTCGCTTTTTCGTTCCGCGCGCTACACGCAGAAAGTTTATTGGCTGTCAACTTTCTTGCTTCTTGGTCGTGGTAAGAATTCACAACACAATAAACTACGCAGTACTTTATATACTGCCACGACCGCGAAGCAAGAAAGTGTACAGCCAATAAGCGTCCTGCGTGTAGCGCGCGGAACGAAAAGGTAGAGAAGTTCTACGCTAGCGGAAATAGGGCATACAATTGGGCTAAACGAACATGCATTAGCAGGAGGTGTCAAATTGTACAACAAAATACCAAAAAATATCAAGCTGTTCTGGGAGGTCGCTACAATATTTTACCCAATAGTTTAGCTTTGCCGTTCTACGAACATCGTCCCAGTTCCGATCGCGCCTCAGCAGTATACGGTAACTTCGTAATATCCTTACTTTCGGTATACTAGTAATTTGAAATATTGCGGTGGTCATCGTGAACACCTGTGAACAACTTCTGTGAGTCAACTTCGTTGATTAACATGACTTGTTAAAGTCCCGTAACTACTTTGTTGTTTTCGTTTATTTTGTTGTCATCGATAGCCTAATGAGGTACATTCTATTATTCAGTAATTCGTTTTGACCACTACAGGCCCAGTGATTCACTGGTTCCACTGGTTTCTTGCGGAGCCGGAAGTATAATTCTTGTGTAGTATCCACGCCTCGAGGTATTCCGATCAGAGTCGGTAGTACGGGGAATGTGGTTCCACAACAGGTTCTATCTCGATCTGATCTTTATCCGTCCGATCACAGAAATGACAACAATGAAGTTACATGGGGCTATACGTGCCCGACTGCCAGTGGCTATCTTGGGATATTCCAATCATCTAGTTGCCTCTTGAATGCATCGACTGACGGTGCCATGACAAGTGTCGCCGGAGGTGGGTTCCATGTCGAACAGACTCGGACAACAAAACTATACTGTCTGCATGAAAGGTTACTACGTGGTATGGAGACATTTTACTTATGGCCCCTGAGACCCACCGTATCGGCAAGTGTAAAAAGATTTTTTGGGGTGACCTGAAGAGCATAAGATTTTGTATGTTAGTATAAGGTCAGCCCTCAGACGGCTGTAGGCTAGGGTTAATAGTTTCAGCTTCGAGAGGCGGTCTCCATACGACAAGGAAAATAGACCCTCAACCCGCTTAGTGGCCGTTTCCGGATTGCCTTTGGAGCAGTGACGTCTTTCTTCCAGTACGGCGTACATGCATAAATGTTGACTTCCAGTGTGCTATAGATACGTGAGAATCTGTCGACTGGAAAAGTCACGAGAACCCTACTTGGCATAGCAAGCCTGCTGCTGGCTTTCTTTACCAACTGCATAATGCTAGTACTAGGGGCGAGGTATGACATGACAACAGTATGTAGTTCGCGTTCCCGGAGGGGCAGTGGATAGAGTAGCACCATTGATGCGACATGTTCTAGTGCCGTATCGACGCACGTGAATAGAGTTAGACTCAGACCTGTTGAAGGGCAATCGATTTTCCACAGGGGTTATCTAGGTCCCTTTGGCTAGTGCAGCAGTCCAACAATAAAATATCCATAACGTCAAGCCATACTGATGACCCGTGGTCTAACAAGCACGGAGCTCCTGGGGTGGCATCCCGGGAACTTAAGTGGAGAGTACGGGCAGGCGAAAAATTATAAAACATACTAATGACCATCAGTAAAGTCTGCAGCTGGCGAAAACAGACTGACAGTCATCAGACTCAGGAGTATCTGTGATGCAAAGTTTGAACTGTTGTAACAGAAATGTCACAAGTGAGAATAACTGTTACCTTCGCAGAAATGACGAAGATCAAAGTGGGTCATTAACCGTCAGATAAGTGGGATTTGAGTAGCATATAAGTGATAATCTACACTCAAACCTAGTCAAAAAGCAATAAATTGAACATTACGCAGACTGCCAATAATAAAGTGGGACATATTGTCCATGCTTACACTGTTCTATGTGGACACGTGACAGAACCGATAACGTGACAAAGTCAGGTGCGATCATTTTCAAGAGTGACATCTCTTCGACCGGTTTCTACCTGAAAGACTGAGAGTACAACGGAATAAACATATACTTCAGAGAGATAACTTGTAATTAGGATTGAACAATACTGGATAACGATCGAACGTATAAGAATCACAAAACACAGTTGGGCACAACAACACAGAACGTATATTATCGCATCGTACGTATCAACCGATTGTACAGGATGTTGGAACAGTGAAACTATTACAGCAGAAGAAGACAAAGCATGTCAGTCATGTTCATCTCAATAACTGACTCAAGAACGTGGTGGCATACATCTCGTTGCAATGTACTTTGGTAATTAGTATGAGGTACGATGTAGAAGGGATGTGTTCTCGAATCGCAACTCCATTTATATCATCCAAATCACGCGAAATTGGGTGCTTCTTTGTCCAAATGGTTGTTTCCAACTGGTTTCGGCCTTGAGGCACCATATTAGCGAATCACACGTTTATCTTCTTTTCAATTAACGATCGCCGATTTGAACGGGAAGTTTAAAAACACTTTTTGTACATCGTTCCTTTGGAACACACTTCACTGCATTTCATCAGTTACATACCGCAGTCTGTGGGTTTATATGGTAAAGTTTAATATGCATAGTGAAACTTAACAACAAAATCAACGACCACACAAACACAAGCACCTTCACATATCCATACACTTCAGCTACCAGGGCAAGCTGGTTCTGACGAACTAGTCTTTCTGTATGTAGATGGGTGGCTTCCGTTCGATAATTGCGGCAATTATTCGTTTCACAGGATTCGCCTTCAAGGTCATCCAAAAGGCAAAACAGTTCTTTTGACACAGATCCTCGAATTTTAAATATTATTTGACATTTGAAAATCGGAATTTTAGGCTTAGTACGTACAATACATTGATTGTAAATAAGCGGCGTTAATGGATAAATTGGAATGCATTGAATAAGTCTAAAAGCATTAACTCGGTGATAAAAAATGCTTTCACCATTTTGGCAAAAACGACTCATTATTGACGTTAGCTCAACATTTCACGCCTTACAAACGCGATCATTGCAATTGTCGAAATGAAATACGTCATCCTACAGCCTGAGAGTGCTTCATACTGCGGCGTCTTGAGGATCTGGTCGAAATGGAAATATACGACCATACGCTGTTGGTTTTCGATTTCAACATGACCACTAACACATTTGATAGTGAAACATATTTGACAACACTTCCAGCTTCCCTGTCTATACAATATTTATACTATTTCTCCTGGTTTGCAAGATTTGTGGTAGATACTGGTCGATGAAATGTTGCTCTTAAAGATGGTTGGAAATGACGTTACCATATGGTTGATTCCATCTTCGTTTTACATTGAATGGTGTAAGAAAAGGGTATCACGTCCAACTCTATCACCGATAATATTCAGAAGTAAATTCCACTCACTATACTGTATTGTTTCTAACTAGATTGAGGTCATCTGGCGTCCATAAGAACAAAATATAGAAACAGCTGAAATCAAGCTGCTTGTCGATCACCGAGAGGTATAACTTTCAGCCAGTCACACAATGATGTTCAGAACGCCTAGTATCTATCGCGGTGCAGAAAAATATTCCAATCAATATGACAATCAACGGAATCAATGATGATTACCATGTACCCAAAACGCTCAAACTACAGGTTTTCCATCACTTCCCACATGTATTCGTTCTCCAAACTGCTCATGGTAAAAGTGGTTCGGAAGGAGCAGCTACTAGTTTGAACATATACTGCATACTTAGACGCTGATCATAACTTAAGTCAGGCTACCTGAAATCTTTCAAGCAATGGGAAATAATATGCACATCGCACAGACAAGGAAGATGGAAATGTTTTCATATATGTTACAATATCAAATGTTTTAGTGTTCTTGTTGAAGTGCAAAGCCAACGATGTATGGTCGTATATTTCCATTTCGACCATGTCTTGAAGACGACGCAAAGTGAAACACTTTTATGCCATAGGACGACGGACTTCATCTTGATAATTGCAACGATCGCATTTATGAGACTTGAAAAGTGAGCTAACGTCAATAACGGGTTATTTTCGCGTAAATGGTGGAAAGTTTTATCATCTCCAAACCAGTACTTCTGGGATTCATTCGTTGTATTCCAATTTCTCCTTAAGGCTGCTTATTTGCAATTGATATACTATAGGCACTTTGTCTGAACTTCCGATTGTTAAATTTCAAAAAATACTTAAATATCGAGAAATCGCACCAAAAGAACAGTTTTGCCTTTTGGACGACCTTGAGGGCGAATCCCGTGAAACGGATAATTGCCTTTGGACGGACATCAAACTGCAATTTCTGGCGTTTGATTAGCCCAGCAAAGCATGACAGCGTATGATGGCACTAGCGCACAGTTTTACCCTAACTTATGCTAATTAACCTTTTTTCTTTCGCCCTAACGTTCAAAGAGCTCGAGAGAGGCTCAAAATATATAGGACAAAACGATTACCATAAATGTTTGACAGGCATAGAGCGAATCAAATTATACAGTCATATATGGCAGTCAGGGTGTCAGCGCAAACCACGTTACAGGGGGGCAACAGAAGGCAACGAGAGAAAAAACACTATTCAGATAGCGAACTGGCGTTTGACCGCACATATGCAATCTGATTGGCTGAGTGGGACCCTACCATCACCCACGACCATGCCATCCGAGCTGGGCCGGCCGATCGATGTGGCGTGATGCGGACTGGCTGTCTTGTTAGGAGATGCGCCTTTTAACACTTTGCACCTACTACCAAGTAGTTTGAGGTGGTTTATTGGATAGCGACTGAATAGAATGCCCAGTTCATTCTGTAAGACATGACGATCGCTGCTATATTCAGCGACAAGTCAACCTTTCATGCTATTAGTAAACCATAACTACTGATAGGCAACCAAAAGAGTAACCGCAATATCAAATACAAAAGTAACCGCGGAACAGTGTTCGATTAACACTCCAGGTCTTCGCGATTATCCACACATATTGACATCCAAATACCTAACTAGTTTGTTACAGAGATCCAGCGAACTGCGTTTTCTGTCGACGCGAGCCATTCAAGCAGTGGTCTTGGAAGAGCGAATAAACAAAAGATGTATTTGCCCTAGTTCTGCAGCCTCCGGCGGTTCACTGCTGAGTAGAAAGTATAATATTCGTGTGATGCCCAGCATTTCGGTGCTGCAACGTGAACCGGTTAAAGACGGTCCGCGGCCTCGTAACCGATTGTAGGGGTCTAGCTAATCAAACATCAAGTGGTCAAAAGCATGATAAAACTAGACATTTGTAGTGGCGAAACATAGGGGTGAATCATATACTTACTAATAAAATAAGATACACCTTAAAAATGGAAAGACTGACTGACGTGGGGAAGTCTGTTGGGATGAAAATGTCCGTTGGAAGCCAGTACTCTGCTGAAACCCGATCGACAATGAAAAACAAAGACCAAGCACGTTGACCTCCGTGTACTGTTATCTATTCTGAAAAATAGTGTTCAGAGAAACACGTCAAGCTAGCGAGGCGCGGAGCGAGCTGTATTTTTGGACCCGGGGCGAATATTGGTAAATAGATCGTCTGATCAAAACAAGATTAGGTAAAAAGCTGAAACTGTGGACAATATAAAACTGAATGCGGCTATAAATAGCGTTATATATTAGAGTCGCTTCATAGCTCTCCCACAGAATGCTGGTGAGCAATACACACCCTTTCGATATTCCAGAGAGAGTAGAGAAAAAACATATAAAGACTTCTTGGCTGATCACAACAACAAGGTAATACAAAGAAGGAATAATGACACGGGATAAGAAATGTTAAAGTTCGATGAGGGTCGGTCGAGTATTGTTGCTGCGCTGGCAGGATTTTTCACATGTGGTATTTAGCCTTCAGCGCGTTTTTCTCCACCGCAGTGGGCTTCCCAACCTTCAAACCTCTTGAGAGGGAAAAGGGGTAGGCTTGCTTATTATTGTACGTTAGACAGCTGGAGTTGTCTGTCCACGAACCATGATTGGATCGTCTGGAAGAGAGAAAACACGATGAATTACCCGCACAACAGACAGAAAGGGATAAGTCTCCGCGTCAACGTATCTGACCGACTGGGAATAACTTCACAACTGACGACTTCACGAACATTGTAACTTTGAGTGTCGCCGCCTCCGATTTCCTATTCTTCTTGTGCTTCTGTCTGAAGCTAACACTATTATGTAGGAAAAGTGTTAGCGTGCGAATAAACCTGGCCCCGAACAGAGTTGTTTGGGTTGCGGAACTGATAATGCACCCGATTACCGCGAAAAGCGCAAGAGTAAAAATAAACGGTTTTTTGCTACTGCTTTCGTTTTTCACATGTCAAACCAACCAGTAATCGAAAGAATGGGTAGATAGGTCGACAACAAGGAAAATGTTTTGAAGATTGCTAAGTCCAAACGTACAGTAACTCAGAGAAGCATGAGTTAGCAGGTGGATGAAGACGACGAGTACGAATATGAGCATAGTTTACACTGGAGAACGTCTTTTCAAAAGATAAGAAATGTCAGCATATTCCGCAAACCGTACACGATTGAGAAAACACCACAATGCTTCTCTTTGTAGGTATAGGGAGCAAGCGGCGGGGCTGTGGGAATGTCGACAACCGCAGGGTTTTCCGTGGCCGAAATGCTTTCTGGCGCTACCGGGGTTTCCAAGGGAGGAACGCCACTTGTCGACGGAGGTGTGGTTGATTTTTCTTCCATAGGTGCTGGTTTAAGCCCGTCAAAAGAAATTACCTTGCATTCGCCATCGCGGCTAACGGTGAAGATTTTCGTGTCTCCTACGAGGGCACGATAGACGCCGGTGTGTGGGGGTTGCAGTAGTCAACACAGGCCATCCGTGTATAGAAAGACCTGAGTATACGTGGAATATTTAGAGCAAATATGCACAGCTGATGATTGCTGCATCGGGCGTAACTTTCGTACGTGATGCACCAAACGAGCCGTATAGCTGTCGTAATTGTACGGCGCTGAAGGCGCGGGTGAAACGAGTTCACTTGGTAACCTAAGCGTGCAACCAAAAACCAGTTCGGCTGTGGTGGCGTTTAACACCTTTTTTACCGTGTTCTGCAGTCCTGAGAAGACTAACGGGAGTGTCTCTATCCATGAAAGACTTTCATACGCACTAAGAGCGGCCTTCAGTTGATGAGGAAAGCGTTCTACCATCCAATTTGCTGCCGCATGGTAAGTCGTATTGCAAATGTTCGTGCATCCTAACTTATTTAAGAGGGCCACAAAATGCCCTTCAACGTGTGATCCTCGATCTGTGATCACTACTGCTGAACAACCGAATTGTGCCACCCAATGCCCTAGGAAGGCGTTAGCTACCGTTTCTGAGGAGCAGTTAGGTAGCGGTATGGCTGTAGACCATGTTGTGAAGCGGTCGGCACACGTTACCATATAGCTAGAGCCATTTGAGGATGGTAAGGGATCCATTAAATCGACGTGCATGGAGTGAAAACTTGCGTGTGGCAACGGAAAGTGTTGAGAGAGCTCCTCGTATGATGATGAACTTTGGGACGTTGACACTGGAGACAAGAACGCCTCCAACTGCGGACAACGAGGTTTACTTTAAGCCGTACGAAACGTTGAGCAACAAGTTAGACTGAAACTCGTGTGCCAAGTTGAGACAAATTGTGTTGTGCAATGAACACCGTTCGGTGGAAAGATGCTAGTACCACAGGGCAAGGTGTGCACTGGGAAGTGTCGTAGAGGATTTCTCTCTTCGGAGGTGTCAGAGGTACAGGTCGAATTGTGAAAAGGCTATTTGACGATGGTGCTCGATTTCAGAGTCAGTGGCCTACGTGGCAGCCGTGGCCACCAAATCGATGCCATTGTTAGCAGATGCGTTGAGATTGCGAACCTGTGAAAGAGCGTCCGCCGCTGTATTTTCGGCACCTGAGACATGTCGTATATCAGTCGTAAACTGAGGGGTATAGTCTGGCTGCCTAACCCCTCTTGGAGAGTGTCTGTCGGATGAAACGGTAAAATAATAGATTAACGATCTGTGATCAGTGCAAACTATGGAGACCCTGCCTATCACTGAATGGTGGAAGTGTTGGATGCCTGGATAGATTATTATTAACTCTGTACCAAACGGGCTGTGAAGAGACTTTGCGGGTTAATAACATGTAGAGAAAACGGTCAAGGGTTGCCATTACTCTTCAACAGACTGCTGAAACATGGCCCATACAAGTGAAGATGAGAATCAACCTGGCCAGGAAACTTTTGACATGGGAGTTTCAGTTTTCGCGCACATAATGAGCCATTAGTAACCACTTGAACACAGTATTGAATCTTTCGCTAACTATTCAATCTCACACCAAGTTACGCACAATGTGCTGATCCCAAAATTCCTTTTTCATCATCTAACGATAGAAGATAATCTATCTTTGAAACGGTTAATAAGAAGACCCTCGTACCAACTGTATTTAACACCGTACTAATTGAATCGATGTACATGACAATCAAATCCCTCACCTCAAATGTGAAAATTTCTCAAAAACTGAATGAAGAATTTGCCCATACAACAAACGGAACTGAATTCTCTCAGCCAAATGGTCGTTGGTTGGGTCGGAGCAAGACAACGTTTTGAGAATCGAGAGATAATAAGAATTATAGGGTATTCAAGAAGAAATAATGTCTTACTTTTACAGTTAGAAATGTACAGTGTTCAGACTGAATAAGAGTAAGGGAAAAAGTTGTGGTATTTGATATAAGAATAAAGATGAGTAATCCGGTTTAATCCTAAAGTAAATAATAAAACATAGGGCTACCAATCAAACAAAGCACAGCAGCCTGAAAAATGATGCAACAGACCTTAACAAAATCAACAGACAGACTTATTCACCTAGCTTCAGGCAACAAGCGTGTTTCGCGATTAAGAATAACACACAGCACTTTGCTGAAGACAGAGAATCTTAGAAAAGAGAACTTTACGTACCCGAGCGAGTGCAAAGAAGTAGGAATGTGAGTTGTTCACATTGTTGAAGTCATTTGTTCACTTCATCCCTGTTAACAAGAACTTTATTAAAAATGTCTGTACCCCACTTTCAAATGTGAAGTGGCAGTAAACAAAACGTGGTTTTTATGGGGCCCTGACATATGTCAAAAAGTGGTGGTACACACCGAAGGTCAAGCATGATCGCTCAGTGGCCAGAAAATTAGTAAATCCAACTAATGGTCATATTCACCGATTGGTTCGCTTTCGGTTTATTAAAAATTGGTGGGATTGACAAGCCGTTCACTTTTGGTCCGCCACCACCAATTAACGACTCGACACTCTAAACGCTTACTTTCGAAGAACTTTCACGTGCAACCATATGGTAACCTGATAAGTCTACTTCTTTAAGGTAGTCTTAGCATCTGTTGCTATATGATCTTTGCTATCCATGTTTATGAACGCATCCCTCATCCTTTTCTAGTTTACTGAATTTTGTTAAGTGGAAATTGCTACGCGTTTATGCGTCACGTCTCCGGATATTTCGGTACGGTTCCATAAGTTCATGTGGACCGGTTCTTTGGCGGCGCTGGCCTTTAAACAAGTTGGATCTCTGCACTTTCTACCCAAAATAGTGAACTTTTGGGTTGGCGAGCGCACGCGTGATACGGTTTATGGCGATAGCAACGTACGGTTTTTGGGCACCTTCAGGGGGTAACCAGCGACTGGAATGAAGAAATGAAACCTATGGATTTGCTAGTTCTACTGCTCAGTGACCTGCATGTCCAGTAGTCCCCGGCCTTATGTTAACACAACACGTAAGTCTTAATGAAGAAGTGGGTGAATCTGTATGCAAACTTTTAAATGGTTTATTCGCCGGACAAATAGGTAGACCTCAACAAATGCAAGTCAAAGCGCCAGGGCAGTAAACACGACAGAATATTCAATGCAACTGTGCGCCAGACTCCAGGGAAACTCACTTTGACTTCGGGATGCTAAACAAGGTTCGGAATAGTTGGGTGCTATTTCTAACTTTAACGACTGAACCAATTTTTACTTTAGAGGACTTAGCATACAGCAGTGGGGGTGATTGATTTGTTATACAACAACGAGTGACAGCTATAGCCAGTTCAGCGAATTAACTGCGATGTCAGTTGTTTGCAGCAACTTCACACTTGAAAGGCAAGATGAGTGGGTGCGGTGGCACCGATGAAACAGTTCTCACGTCATAGGGAGTTTTGAGTTCCCGCGACGTCAAAGGTAATTTCCTTACAAACTAACTGTAACAAAAATACAAGATTATATTGGTGAAAGTAGTCTGTGGCGCATGAGCGATCTAAACGTTATGCTAAACAGAACGAGATACCTTGAACAGCAATAATTATATTGTTACTGAGAACAGCGAAAGGCAGCGGTTGTAGAAGTGCTCCTATTCAAACATAGTAATGACCGTAAAACGTTACCCGACTTTATATCAGCCTTTTATTTATCGCCTTCTTAAAGTAAACTGACGCCTGTGATTACACAACCTCCTCTGGTGATGCACTTCAATCGAAACAAACAGAAAATCTGAAATTTTTCTTTCCATTTGAAAAGACTGCGTGATACGACTGGCTAACAATGTTGGTCTTGGATCTTCACACTGTCAACGAGTTGTTGGAGAAGCATAATACTGTTGCGTGGATTGCTTACAATTCTAGAAGTCGTTAAGAGATTGTCTTTCGGTTGTCCATAGATTAGTGAAAGCTAATTGGATACTGGCGTATGCTTTTCGCACTGGGGCGGGCAAACGTCCTAGCCGGTCGTCGGTAAGCAGCCTGGAGTAAGGTTATGTTACGTTCCACGTAGATGACAATTGCCTGGAGGTTGACTTTCAACAAGGATCCAAACAACTTACCAGTAAGACGTTCATGACACGTACAACCAGCGGTAAGCTCGTATCTGCACCTCCTATCCTGTGTCACCTGGGGTGTGAACGTGGTGTGTGGATGTCACGGCCAAACTGTCTTCGAGCGAGGCATAGATAACTAACGATCACTGAATTCGAAACGGGCTTTGCTCATAGATACTGCGATATTATTGGATAAGCCGCCAAATGAAAGAACTAAACCGCTATCCACCTCATCCGTACTTACAGTGAAATTATACGGTCAGTATACAAATCGACTTCCTAAAGCAAAATGACTATAGAGGGACTGCACAAATCCATCTAGTAAGACCCTTAGTTAAGCTTAACAGAAAGAACAAGGTGTGTTTCGTGACAGATAATACAATTTGTATCGTTGAGTATGTTCAGCTTATTTGTGCACATAAAATTAAATTATGCCGGAGGTGCAGTAAATACAAAAGTCGGAGCATCAGAGACGCTCTAAGAGACTTTCTACAAAGTTTGCAAACGTGCAACCTAGTTCGCCGAAATATCTCTCAGTTATTACTATCCTGTAACGTCGGAAGTGCATCGGCTGCAGCCAGCGCAACAGCCTATCCGAATATCACAATCTTGGTTCTATCGATTTCATTTAACTTAAAAATGGGAAGGATACTGACTTACAAACCTCCTCCAAAGTACCGGCGCACGGCCCGTTTTCATCGCGCGGCATACCTTTTGAAGGGGGTTTCTTTGGGCTTGAATCCGACACTGCTTCTAAGAGGCAACAAGCAGTCTGGTGACAGGGAGACAGAATCTGTTTGCTCAGTCACCAACTACCGAATTGGTTGGTTGTTGAGCATTCGATCTACTTTATCCATCAACGACATGGGAGCCATGTGTCTGGTGCGAGCAACCGGCCTTCAGGGTTCATCGACTATATTTTATGAAGCATTCACAAGCTTGATACCTGTGGCCAGCAGGTGGTGGAGTGTAACAATGTAACTTATCACTCACATCGTTCCGGTCAGATGCCCCACTTCATCATTAAGGCTGTTTGTTGGCGCCGCTTTATCTGAGCCGATGTATGGCCGAACACTATTGGTGCCCTTCCCCTCTCGGCACACTGAATATGTAGTATGATGAATGGGTCAGCGTCGATGGACAGCGTCAAATATGAGTGAGCTATCCTATACTTCGAACACATTAATAGGCAATATTTTTAGTTAACTGTCCGACTCCCATTAATCTCTGTCCGAGACAGTAATTGAGGTTGACGTGAAAACGAGCGCGTACGAGTTATCTTATTCTGCTGTTAACAATGAACAAGCCCATTTATGAAACTCTTGGTTATTGCGGAACAGTGCAGGTTTCGAAAATACTGGCGAACTGATTCAGTAACATAAAAATTTCTACCGTGACCTCCTCTTAAATGAAAGCCTCGAAAAACAACACCTGTGACGTGATGGATCCCAGACGATAGATTAAGAAGCCGATTCGAAATCTAAAACCAAAGTAGACAAACGTCTGCCTTTCCAGGACAGGTTACCAATCATATCTAAACGCAGGTAGTAGTGAGGACTTCCAGTTAATTCTTCTCTTTCGTTGAGCACAAGAGGTAGACAAAATTATCATTCTTCAACGAAAAGCTTCCAGCTGCAGCACCACATGAGACGTACAAAAAAGGAGCTACTTAAGTGCATTTGGGTGCATTATCCGGCATGGCTGTACCGTGGTCCAGTAAAATAGTACTCCTCTTCGAGTGCAGCGCACCCGTTGGATTCGAACCACTCAATCAATCCCACAGACCCCCTTTATCCGACATATGAAGTCCGTGCTGTACATTCAAACCGGATTAAAATTCACTTGCTAACCGTTGTAAAAGCTGTCGCAATTAGCCTGCTTTCTCCCTCATTCAAAATCATTTCGTCAAAAACGCCGAATCTCTCATTGACCTGCGTTTCAGTCCTGAATGAACAGATCACATAATCATGATCGATTTCTTAGCAACTATTCTTATTGTGTTAAGTCCACACTTATGTATTGAGTAAGTAAACCTCAGAAAGGTCAAATCCTTTTCACAGTGGTAGCCAGCCGTTCGTTTGTTTACTTTACATTTTTATCCGGGCTTACTCGAAATATACGTCGCATTTGGTTGGATGATGGAACAACGAAGGCGAACTTGTACGGCAAATATTCTTCTCATTCTTAACCGGGCTACATTTTGCCGGTCTTCAATGCATCACTTTAAAGATTTATATATTTCAAAATTCAGTAAATGTTCGAACAATTCATTCGGACCATGGCCTGTAACAGTTTGCGCCCATTATGATGTATGCAGCAACTCGGCTGTTATCTAATGGGTTAGCTTCAGATATCCATCCTTAATGAAACCTTTTCAACCCACCAACTTTAACAGGCTCAGTGGGTTCAAATTTGCCGGTCCAGGCATCTGATGACTGCTTCGGGGAATCTGAGTCACTCAGTCATTTGAGGACATACAACGGATTCCTCAATCTTCGTGGTATTCCGTCTGCGGGATTATAACTTAATGGTACATGTCGTCACTGTTAGGAATCAGAAGCACTAAGGATGTGCGACGGTATACGTGCGACGAATGTACTGGAGCCTGTAGCAGCGTTGTCGATGCAGTTCAACAGGGGTAGCAAATCTGTTCAATTGATCTCAGCTGGGAAACAAACACTCAGACCTCAGAATATCACACGTACCATGCGAACGGCGAGTATGGCTGCAGATGGCTTAAGCTGGGAAAATGGAACTGAAGTTACGGCTTTCAATCTCGTTCTTGAAACAGCGGTTCGCAAAACTATCCCAGGTATCATCGCAGAAGACAACACTAGAAATACGCCACATCCCGCTTTAGATGCGTTACAACGTACGTGCAACCCGAAGTCACTTTTCGCAAACTCATTCAGTCTAGCTCAGCAGAGATCTGTACTTCACGGAGTTCCTGTAATTATTCCAACCGGACGTACCAGTCTTAATGATTGTCCGTGATTAGCGGGTCGTCTCATCGGAACCTTTTGCGGTGTGTGCTCCTTAAGTAATCTCTTTTCTTATAATAACTACTGGAGAACAAACTCACTGAAATCGTACGAACGGGAAGTGACATAGTGGACATTTTTCCATGTGGATGTTTTCTAGGATGGCATGAATCTCAAAGTAAATTGATTCGCTTCATTGTCCCGCTTGTGAAACAATACGAGCTAATACCGTAACTTATCGTTGCTTATTTCTCATACCGGCAGCACGTTTAAAGCAAACCATATTGAATCGTTCGCTAACGATTCAAGGTTCACAACGAGTTACGCATAATCGGTTAATCTAAAAATGCCTTTCTCAATATCCAACGGCAGAGATGATAATCTTCGAAACGGTTAATGAGAAGACACTCGTGAAATCTGGATTTAATACGGTACTAATTGAATCAATGTACATGAAAATTAAATATCATGCATCGAATGTGAAATATCTTCGCAAATCGAACAAAGAATGTGTCGATACAACAACTCTGACAACCAGGCACCGCTCAGTAATGGCGGATGATAAAGCGGAATTGAGTTCACTCAAACAAATGGTAATTGGTCGGGTTGAAGCAAAGTGACTGTTCACGCATTGAGAAATGGTAAGAATTATAAGCTACTCAAGAAAGAACATGGAAGGAAAATGTCTTATTCTGACATTTATAAATGTACAGGGGTCAGACTGAATAACCGTTTCTTTTACTGTTATTCAGTCTGACCCCTGTACA
>JTDE01001281.1:120920-132920 GCA_014338405.1 Paragonimus skrjabini miyazakii
AATGAGAATTATGAAGTAGAAAATAGTGTACAAAACGCTACATAACTCCCCCGCCAGAGCGTTTGTGGGTTAAAAGCAGGATGAAAGTACGACAGTGTAGATAAAACAAAACAAACGCTCGACAGCCATATCACGTACTGTAATCTGTCAGGTATTTCGGCCAGTGTACAGACCACCCCCTACGTGTGGTGTGTTGTTCACAAGAACAAGGGGGCTGGGCTGCAGGTGGATGTGATACTGCCGGGGGTGGGGAGGGGTGTCTTTCAGTCCTCATCGTGTCAGGTGGGTCGGTCAATGGATACGGATTCGTTTCGTCCGGACCCGTAGATAATGAAGAATTTTTCGTCACGCTTAACCACCTTGAAGGGACCGAGATATCGTGGTTGTAATGGTTCCCTAGTGGTGTCTTGGCGCATAAGCACAAATTTACATTTGAACAAGTCTGGAGATTTATGTTCTCGGCGCCAATGATGACTGGTCGGCGTGAAACTGAGGCTGGACATGTGTTGTCGTAAGCGCAAAATGTAATCCGTACCAGGGTCTGGGTGAGTCGGAGGTTAGATCAATTCTCCTGGGAGATGCAAGTTGGTACCGTATACTAATTCAGAGGCAGTACAACCAATGTCCTGTTTAACGGTAGACCGGATTCCAAGGAGAATGAGTGGTAGAAGTTCGCTCCACTTCGTTGTGTCCGACTACGCAGGTATTGAAGCTTTTAGTTGTCGGTGAAAACGTTCTACTAAACCGCTAGCACAAGGATGGTACGCTGTCGTTTTAATGTGCGAATAACCCAGCAACTCCGTGAAGTTGCGAAAAAGGGGGCATTAAAACTGGGTGCCTGGATCCGTAGTGATTGTAGATGGCATACCAAAATTAGCGATCCAATGTTCCAAGAAGGCTTTGGCGATTGTCTACGCTGAAACATCCCTAATAGACACAGCTAAAGGCCAACGGGTGAAACGGTCGATTGCAGTTAATATATACCTACAATCGTTGGAGGGTGGTAGTGGGCCAACGATGTCAAGGTGTACATGGGGAAAACGGGCGTCTGGCTGGGAAAATGTAACAGGTGTGGTAATCGTATGTCTGTGCACTTTACTCCTTTGGCACTCCATACACCGCTGTGACCATAGGCGAACGTCTTTGTTCATAGAGGGTCGAACAAAGCGCTGTGCAAGCAGCTTCATTGTGCCACGTTTTCCGGGATGAGATAAACGGTGGAAATGATTAAAGACGGTGCGACGATATGGAAGTGTGACAAAAGGTCTAGGTTTACCCGTTGAAGTATCGCACAGAATGTCACCAGGTTGCGTCGGCAAGGGGATGGTAAATAGTTTCAAGAACTTACAGATGGAAATGTCCTTCTTGTCCTCACTGCGTTGTAGGGCTGTGGCCATTTTAGACAAGTCGAATGAAGGTGGTAATTGGACTGAGTTGACATCAGGACGTGATAAAGCATCAGCAACAATGTTAGCGTCACCACGTAGGTGTCGGATGTCAGTGTTGAATTGGGAGATATGGTCCAGATGTCTGATTTCACGCGTAAAGTGCCGGTCGGATTTGGCGTGAAATGCAAGTCTCAAAGGTTTGTGGTCGGTTTTCACGACAATTTGTCGGCCTTCCAAAAGGTGCCGAAAATAAGGGATCGCCAAATAGTTTGCCAGCAGTTCGCGTCCACAGGTGCTGTATTTTATCTGTGCTGCCTGAAGCTTTTGGGAGAAAAAGGCTAAAAGATGTTGTTCGCCATTTACTGATTGTTCTAAAACTGCGCCGCAAGGCAGCGGTTGACGCATCTATGGTGAGCAGAAGATGTGCATTTGGATCACAACTGATGAAGCATAGTTTGGTGGCGTGGCATAGAGCTTCTTTTGCAGCTGAGAAAGCTGCCTTGGCTTCGGTTGAGAGTTCGATTGATTTACGTATGGAGTCGACCAGATCTGTCAGAGGTTTTAAAATGTCCGCACAATGAGGGATGAGACGTCGGTAATAGTTAAGTATGCCGAGAAATAGTCGGAGTTGGGTCACCGTAGTGTGAATCGGAAAAGTCGAGATGGACTCAACGTTATCTGGCAAAGGTGTCATGCCGGCTTGGTCACTGCGATGTCCCAGGAAATCTAATGAGCTAACTCAGAAGGCACACCTGTCAATGTTGAGTTTAATATCATACTGCGCGAAACGATCGAAAACAGCAAGCAGATGGGAAAAATGCTCCTCGTTTGAGCGGCCAGCGATCAAACCATCATTGATGTGGACGTACGCGAAGGGGAGTTCACGTAATACTTCGTCCATGAATCGCCGAAATGCCTGAGCCGCATTACAAAGTCCAAAGAGCATTCTTGTGAACTCGAAAAGTCCAAAAGGGGTTGTAATGGCTGTTTTCGGGATATCCTCTTCCGCGACCGGGATGTGGTAACTGGTGCGCAGTAGGTCCAATTTGGAGAAGATAGTGGCGCCAGCGAGTTCTAAGGAAAAATCGTGGGTGTGTGGTATAGGGTACCTGTCCGGGATCGTGCAGTTGTTGAGAGCACGGTAATCACCGCAAGGTCGCCAATCGCCCGGAGACTTTTTCGGTACAATGTGTGGCGGTGTTGCCCAAGAGCTGTTCGAAGGTCGAATTATGCCCAACTGAAGCATATGTTCGAATTCAGCCTTAGCAATTTTGAGTTTGTCGGGATGTAAACGGCGTGGACGAGGGAAAATCGGAGGGCCACGTGTTATAATATAATGTACCACATTGTGTTTAACCTTCTCATTATGTGAGCACGGCCGAGTTAGCGAAGGAAATTCCTTCAGTAGTGCTGCGAAAGACGGTGTTGGTGGAAGAGCGGGCCGGATTCCGATTGATGCAATCGTCGATTGGACACCGTTTACTGTGCACGCAGTGGTGTCGTCAATTAGATTATGCCTATTGACATCAACAGAAAGGTTGAAGTGTGCCAGGAAGTCGGCACCGATCAGTGGCGTTTGAGCATCAGCAAGCAGGAATTTCCATCGGAAACATCGCCGGAGACCGAGATCGACGGTGAGAGAGCGTTCTCCGTAGGTTTTGATGCGACTTTGATTTGCGGCCTGTAAGGTGTACTGGCCAGACTGAAGTTGACCATTTAGTTGCGGTGGAATGATGCTGAGCTCGGCTCCGGTATCGATGAGTAACCGCAAGCCGGTCGATTGATCTCTGATGAAAAATAGGCGACTAGTTCTTGCTGAGTCATGGACAGTCGTCGCCGTTACTGGCTGGCATGCCAGTTTGACGGTGACGCTTGACGGGTTCGGAACGTGCACGGTTGGGTGCACTTCTTCGCTTTGTGTCGGAAGTTTTGGTGGTACCAACACCACTTTGATGGACTGTGGGAGTCAGATCGTGCACGGTTTCTGGGTGATTGCCTTTACAGCTCATTGATCTGTATGGTCATACTGTCCATACGATAGCACATCTTCTTTATCAAAAGTTTTAGGCCATCTACAGTAGTTGAGACTGAAGGAGAGGACGTGGGGACAGCTGTAGTTGCGGCGCACATCGGTTGTGAGGGGATTGTTTCTGATACCTTGTCCGCAAGGGCTGCCAATTTGTCAACTGAGCTGTCATCATCCATGGCGGCCAAAATATGTTGTACCGCAGACGGCGGCCTTTTTGCCCACAACCGCTACAAGATGGTGTCATAGAGCTTCCGCGAGCCTAAAAAGCCTCTCATATAACGTAACGAGTGAAACGGAGACCGGTTGCCTGGCTCGACTGAGTTGAACAAGTCATGCATCAGTTTAGCTCCTGACCTTCCAGTCCGTTTTATGATGGCGTCTTTTAGAATGGTATAAGGGGAATCGGACGGGACTGATTTCAACAGGTCCTCCACTTCTTCAGCGACATCAAGGGGAAGAGATTGCATTACGTGTGAGAATTTTATTTCCTGTGATGTTATTCGCCTGGTGGTAAAGACAGCCTCAATCTTGTGGAACCACAGTCGAGAATTTCGGGCGCTGTACTCGGGCAATTTTAAAGCAACATTGTGTTAGGCTCTAATGTCAATGTCCGTGGTGTCGTCAAGCATTGCAAACAGCAAAAATGTGGATAAGGAACTATTCGGAAAAAATAAGCGGGCCCACCAATTTTGTAGTTAATCTAAACACTACACAAAATCCAGTTGTGGAGTTTAGTGGATCTAAACACTACACAAATCCAGATGTGAATACGAAATCAAAAAGGTGACAACAGTGGAAATTTGCCGCAATAGGTGGTTGATTCCGCTAGTTTCTAACCCTCCAAAAATTCCGTGCGCCAGCAACACCGAACGCAGACAGAACGCAAGGCTTGCGACCCGAGAAGTGTCATTTGTATTTATCGATTAATGATTACTTCGATTTAGTTGGGTTTAAACGTCGGCTGTATATGTGAAGTTGATGGAAGTAAAAGTGTGAATAACGGTGAGGATTATGAAATAGAAAATTGTGTACAAAACGTTACAAGATACGAAATCAAAAAGGTGATAAAAGTGGAAAATTGCCGCAATAGACGGTTGATTCCGCTAGTTTATAACTCTCCAACATTCTGTGCACCAGCGACACCTAATTCAGACAGAACGCAAGGCTCGCGAACCGAGAAGTGTGATTTGTATTCATGGATTATTGGTTGGTTAGATTAAGTTGGGTTCAAACGTCGGCTGTATATGTGAAGTTGATGGAAGTAAAAGTGTGAATAACAATGAGAATTATGAAATAGAAAATTGTGTACAAAACGCTACAAACGTTAGTGAAATCCTTGACCGCGCATTGTTGGCGGACTAACTTCTATTGTAGGAAGCATTGTTTTACTCGTGGCCTACTCTCCCATGCCAAACTGAATGCGGCAGTCCGGATAAAATTGGATTGATGCTTTTGTCCGCTAGCCACCTGCACATTCTTGTTCACTCGATTAACATGTTGGAAGGCGGTCATTCCACACTATATTCTAGTGTGTGTGCAGAAATTAAACCGATTTTGTGATCGTTTTTTGTTAGCGGTGGTGCAATTTCCAATATTAATTGGCAACCATGATCGCCGATCAACAATGTTTAGGGGATGTTAAGCTTAACCAATTAGCTCAGCTATCCCGCAAATTAATACGCCTGTCCAAAAAGTTCCCTGGCTCTCACTTGTGTCACTAAAGGTGATAATCCACAATCCTTTATTATTCAGAGAGCCCTTTCTCAACAATAATGTGGAGGTTGATGCGGCCATTATAGGTAATTCCTCACCTCCGTTTCATTATAACGGCCCGTTTACTGTAACAATAACAATGTACGTAGATTTCTCAAAGCATTTGTGAGAAACACACCCAGGTGAGCGCCAGTATTAAGCATCTAGTTTCACGTGGTAGCGAAAATCTACCGACAAAAGGTCTCGATGAAAGAGCAGGGAACTGAAGTGTACAAACAGGTAAACACAAGCAAAGTTTAAAAAATAGTTTACACGCTTCGGATAACTTGTTGCTGCATCACCCCACCATTTAGAGGGTTATTTTCAAACAAGTACCCAATATAACTTCAGAAACAGCATTTACAAAACGACAAGAATTAAACGTGGAAGTGTTTTGCCATTATTTAATGACTTCTGTTGGAAGGAGGGAGATAGGAATATTCGAAATCTATCAAACGAACGTGCGGATACCTGGAGAGTGTAGGTGATGCGCGGGCATATACTGGACTCTCATCAGCTAATAATTCAGAATGTCATTCCTGAAGAACATTCGAATTGTAGTTCCAACAGGTATCGGACTAACAGAATGCAGTAGGGTTTGGAAACAAACTGTATAATTCCATTAATGCTTGGAAATATGACGGATAGTTAGCTCCAACCTAATCTGGAACCAACGGCAGCAATCGAAAGAAAAACACTAGATTGAGTGCAGCCCATTCAGCGACACTTGGAGGTGCGCTGAGCGAAACGTGTGCAAACCTTTCAAGCCCGTTAAACAGTACTCGGAAAGGCACAGGTAACTTGATATTATAGAGCAGAACAGTAAGTGAGTCGTTGGAGAAGAGGCAAACATACATTTCGTATAATCAGCTGCAAGACTGAAGAAAGTGACATTGAATTCCCACCAGAACTCCTACGGCAGGCGTACACAGAAGTATGCGTACAGAAGAGATAAACGGGAAAACACGTTGGTAGCCAATATCCTTAGGGAAACCGAGCGGCTTTGGGTCATTACGACATGGTTTCGTTGATGGCCAAAAGTGTCTGGACTTTGACTATCTCGCAAACCCTTCAATCACTACGGGAGTTCTGGGCATGCAAATGTTGTAGAATAATTTCGCACATAATGACAATTCGCTGGATAAAGGATGAAGCACAATATTACGTGATAAGTGGGTAAATGTGAAATGATCAGTTGGATTACAAACGACGACCCATGTTGGATTTTTGCGAAGTATTTCATGCATTGCTTCGGTTTTTGTCTTGGTTAACAAGGCATATGGTAACGGCAAACAGTTGTTATAGTACAGCGTGACAAGTGGCTGACCAGCGGCTTTCGCCAGAATAAGATTGCTACGAACTTTGATATGGATTTTCCTTATACGGTTGACATGTAAACTGCAACCGATATTTCTTTCTACTGCAAGTTATTAGGTGGTTTTTAGGGAGCATGAGGCAGCCAGCAACACATAAGCTAACGCGAGTATTCAACACGGTAACGTGGGGTATAAAAGTGGGGATATCTTTGTTTTCCAAAGGCTTCAGGAGTGCATAATTTTCCTGCGTTTATCTTTAACCACATAACGCTGGATAGCTTGAGGCTATACGTTGAGTTATGTTTTAGGCTAATCGCAAAAGTAACGGTGTACTTATTACCATTAACTAAATTATACTTACGTGGGGTCCACTTGTAAGGTCGGACCACTGTAGCAAAAGAGGCTTCATTCAAAACTTCTAGTAGCGTTTCCTGCAGCTGATTGAAAAGGAAAAGCCACGTAAAACCCTCGTGGACGTCAGATGAAGGCAATCCAGGGTTAATTTATCAGTCTTGTCCAGGCGTATATATGTGATCGCGCAGTACTCGAATTTCGTTATCGTGCCTAGCTTAAAAAGATATTACCGAACAACATAAAGAAAGACTGTAGGACTGATGTTGCCTAATATCCGTCCAGTTTCCGTCACCTGGAAAGAGATATGTCGTGGGAAATTACATGGATTTCAACAAAATATACCCAAATCGCAGAGTGAAATGGCAGCTGGAATACTACAGCTGTTCAACGTTATAACGTTTTCCGGTATATCATAACTACGCGTAACGAGCTGCGCGCGCGATTCGGAAAGGGCAAGTAATTACTGCGTGGATATATAGTCTGAAGTTTCTCATATAATTGTTATTTTTGACAAGTTTAATACCGTATAGTCGGCTTACATTTTGTCTACGTTCACGTCTGTCCAAAAATATTCTTAAATAATGAATTATGATGACCAAAACCGGTCGTTAATCAAGATCGACTGGTGTCAAAATCCCTCGTTCTAGCTCTACAGTCGATATTGAACGACCTAAAGGCAAATGATCTAGTCCCAGAACTTACAAAGGCCCTTCCAAATGGGGTGAAGATAAATTGGTGGTTCCCGCCAATACCCCTCTAATTAAGGACTGTTCTATTCTTTTATACAATGTGTTGGCGGGGTTATTCGGTAAGGTATCTGAGCTGGAAGTTGAACTTGCCCAACTAAAAATAAGCAACGCTGTATATGATTCTCTAAAGGAGAATCTCATCTTCCTATCTTACATCTTCAAAGTACCGGAAAGTCCCAAGTTGGATAACATAGAGGGCGCAAGCATGTTTCCCAACACGTTGACAACAGAAATCGCAAAACGGATGTGTGGCACATATAATGCCACCGTATTCAATGTGCCAGATAAGCTCCACCTGGATGGCATTACAAAGCTACTCACGAAGATTACTAATATAGACCAGACATCATATACCTGCATTCGTCCTCGTAAGCAGACTCAAAAGATCTGCTGCCCGCTTTTGTTTAAAGTCCAGAGCGAAACAATTGCGAGACAGTTAGTCCAATGTCAGGACCTTATCAAACCCAAAACCTCCCTTAAACTGATCAGAAGTTTGCAAGATAGAAGCCACTTGCAAGGGACTGCCAAAAGCGCTTATTGCGCAACGCTGTCACCTCCAAGCGTGTGGCCCAGGACGCATTCAAACAAGGTGCAATGATGTCCAAGAAGAATGAATCGGGTCCAGCTGAGTATGTAGCTTCGTACTGCTTCATCACACCTGAGGATGCTAATGTTCCTCCTGAAAACCCCTATGAAATAACAGAGCACAACATACTTGCTGACTTGATTAATTTAACAGTAGATCTTGACAGTTCCCACAACCTGCTTTACGAAATGGCGGTCCTTATCGAGGTGTCAACTTGCAAACAACAGCATGTAAATAAATGTGCTCTTGCTGAATCAAATGGGACGTCTAAATCTCAACCTGTCTACACGATAGCATGATCAGACAGAGTAAGGACCAAACCATCTACCAGTCAGACACAAGCCGAAATTCCAATTTTAAACTTATCCCAAAGAAATCCAACAACCGGCCACCAGTGGAACGCTAGTTTTAATAAACCCTCCTCAATTCACTATTCTAGGAGTCGCTCGTGTTTATTCCCTCCGCATTACAGGGGAAAATATAAGCATGTAACCCCAAACCCACACTCAGTGTAAAAAAAGGACGTATCTATTACCAACCACTAATCATGGCCTCTTCCCAACAATAACAAGCTCTTACGTGACACATCTTTTAAGGCAAGACTCAACCAGAACTCCATTATTACCACCAGAGTTGCTTATCCCATGCTTAACGCCCCTTTTGATACGAACAGCCCCCATACTATGAATGCTTACCTAAATGCAACCCATGATCCCTTCGCTGACAGCGTACATGTGGGTATGACATAATCATTTCAAACTTACCCTTTTTAGGGCGCCATATACCGTTTAAACCGCCCATGTCCAGTCCGGCTACCATATCCACATTGCCCCACCATACCTTACTGACACTTTCCCAACAATTTCTGTCATGCAGTCAGACGCAGGCGACACTTTATTAATCATTGATGCGTTCATTATGGTTGTATCAGACCAAGTGACGTCATCGAAGTCCTTGACTCACAAAGACCATTCTGTTTTTGACATTTTTAAAGGTCTAAAAATGATGTCAAATAAGAAAAACGCACTAAATTTATTGCTTTTGAATGCATAATTTTAGATTTTTCGTCTTCTTATATAATCCTTACATTATTCTGGTCACTGAAGCTTGGTGTACCTCTGAGACTTCAAACACAACTAAATGTTATAGGTTATCATATGTTCCGTAAAAATCGTTGTACAGGACGTGGTGGTGAATGTTTAATTCACTTAAGGGAGCAGTATTCTGCAACCATACTCGATGGGCTTTGTCTTGATAAGATTGACGACTCATTGTGGCTGTCTGTGTCAAATGATTCCTGAGAACTACTCTTAGGAGGCGTCTACGGACCACTTAACGCCACTCATGACGACATAACTAACTTTATTAATAGACTGAATTATGTACGAACATTGCCTACACAGTACAAAATAATTAATGGAGATTCCAATGTGCCCAATATCCGTTGGACCTCTTTCACAGCCCCTGCAAATCAAGCAGGGTTCCTTGCATGTGTCCAAATAAATGGTTGGCGCCAGCACATTTCAGTACCTATCAGACTAGCCCAAACTTTGGATCTCATTTTTACAACAGGTATCTCTTCTGCTATAGTATCCGTCCCAGAACAGTTTCCAGGAAGTGATCACAACGTGGTCAACTTAATGCTTGACCTAAAAGCTGTAAAAATGCCGAACATAATATGTTACAGTCAAACAAAATCCATCGACTGGAACAGTTTCACCACTCTGTTGAGATCCTTGGAGTGGAAAACACTCTTTCTGACCTCTGACCCTAATGTTGCAACCGAAGTATTTAACGAATACTTCGGGTTTCGCATAAATATCTTAGCCCCGAAAGGATCAAAACGCCGTAATGTGTGTGGTAAAGGCAGGATTCTCGCTTCGAAGGAGTAATGTGAGCTCAAAAGTCTCAAATCACGGCACCGAAAAACATGATTTCTCCCTTAAAATGCAACTGCATAAAATGTTTGACACCGTGGAATATATAGAACCAAAATGCTCCACCTATATGAGGAAAATGTCAAGAGAAGAGCTTGGTGTTGGTGCAGATATTGAAACGCAGGAACTGTGCAAGTGATCCTATCATCTCAATAGTTACATCACGGAACAAAACTACCGTGGATGATCCTGTAACTATCTTCGAGGTCTTTGATTCATATTTTCCTGCTTTCTTCAACATTGAAAGAAATCTATTGCCCCCACCTCCCCTGTAAAAACGAATACGTTCCTAAGCCACGTTTCAGTTGAAGCAATAAAAATACGCTCTAAGCCAGCTACTATCAAACCTTCTTACCGTCCTGGTCTAGAGGGTATTCACCCTGTTGCTCTCAAACACGGAATGGGCGACATTTCTCTCCTTTTGCTTAATATTTATAAACTTTCTCTAGCATTAGGCTCCTTCCCTCTCCAGTGGAAAAATTCCATAATTCAGCCCCGTTATAAAGGTGGTACGAGACAGGACATCAACAATTATCGTCCCATTAACCATACTTCAATTTGTTCGAAAGTGCTGGAAAGGATAATAAAATGTCGCATGGTTGAATTCTTATTATCACAAAATCCTATAACGTACTCCTAGCATGGGTTCCTCAGCAGCCGTTTGTGCATGACGTACCAGCTGGAATTTTTTAATCACGTTACAAAATCTGCTGACTTAGGGAATGCAATTATTATTGCACTTTTGGATATACGAAAAGCCTTTGATCGTGTGCCTCATAAGCGTCTTCAGATCACAATGGCCTCTTTCGATATACTTGACCCATTGCTCAGCTGGTTTGCTTCATACCTTGTAGTCCACACACACACAGTGAAAATGGAAGATAACAACTCAACGCCCAGACCATTCACCAATGGAGTGATTCAAGGAAGCGTCCTGGAACCGTTACTCTTTCTCATGTATACAAACGATATATGTGAAGTTGTCAAGCATGGCAAACTAGTCCTATTCGCTAATGACATCAAACTTGTCTACACCTTTCCCCCTGGCGATCTTGTTCAGGAAATCTACGGGAGGAATTCATGTCATTAGAGTGTTGATGTCAAACTTGGCTGATGAAATGTTTAGCCAATGAATCCACCATTATTGCGCATGGTTTTCGTATAACAGAGAACTTTATAAAGCTGGATGGTCCTAGTATTTCAACTACTAACTAAGTCCGCGACCTGGGTATACGTTACTCAAACTCATTCAATTTCGCTGAACATATATATTTTCTAGTAGCTAAAACTAGATGAACGATGAGATACATTAAGCACCCAGTCTCCCCTCCTGCAGCCTGACCACACCTCAACTTGAGTACCGCATATTCATATATAGTCACTTGCGCAAGTCTGATATGCTAACTCTGGCAAGTCTCCAACGTACATTCACGGAAGGTTAAGTCGGTTATCCGTCTTCTCTGAATCACAGAGAATGCTGCCAGACGCTTGAACTAGATCCTCGTTGGATACGGCGTCTCAGGGTCAACCTTGCACTCATGTGTAATCCAGTTCACGGCGATGGATTTACTGTCAACTTTGCGATTCGCCTATAAAGTGGCTCAAAAAAAGGAACAAAGATTTTAAAACAGTTTGTTCCCTTAAGAAGTATGAACAACACTGTTAGAACACGAAAACTGGTAGATACAAGCATTTCGTATTGACTCATCAGTACCAAATTTACAATAACATGAAACGGTTTATTATATCGAACAGTTTAGGGGGTGGGTAGGATGGATAGTTGATTGATGGATTAGAAAAGGTCACTAAGTCCAGGATAGGGTCAAATTCACGAACAATTGCTTCTGAATACACAGGGCCGGCTTCAGTCGATTGATTGCAACAGCCTC
>JTDE01001281.1:134960-151149 GCA_014338405.1 Paragonimus skrjabini miyazakii
CAATGACAAATTCTCCGTATCATAAACTGGCACGCTGGTTAGTCACTATCTTAAATCCTTTAAGACAAAAGTTTCAGGCATATTCCATTAAAGATTCTTTCGAATTGATCAGTGACTTAGACAACATCAATCTTGCTAATGAGTTGATGTGATCCATAGACGTTCAGTCACCGTTCACGAATGTCCCATTACATGAGACAATTGACTATATTTGTGAGCTCGTTGAAACCAGCCACATTACGTTGCCTCTGTCTAGCGATATTCTGAAGGAAGCCTTATTGTTATGCACTGAGAACGTCAGCTTCCGTTTTCTTGATCGGTGCTACCGCCAAATAGATGGGGTAGCCATGGGAAGTCCATTAGGGCCAATCTTAGCTGACTTTTTCATGTTAAAGATTGAACAAGAGTTAGCCAGGGACATAGCGAGTCTGTCATACTACAAACGTTACGTTGATGATACACTAGTATTCAGTCGGTCCAAACGAGCAATAGATAACCTAGTGCAGCGCTTAAGTAGTTGTCATCCCAATCTGAAGGTAACGTGTGAATTTGAGACTGATAATTGTTTGCCGTTTCTAGACATACTCATAAGTCGCCGGGAAGATGGCTCTATCAAATGAGGTGTTTATAGGAAATCCACGTGGACTGGTCAGTACCTAAACTTTAGTAGTTTCACACCGGTCCATCAAAAGCGCGCACTAGTGAATACACTATTCACACGCGCAAGACGAATCTGTACACAAGACAGTCTTGTGGAGGAATTAGAGTTGATCACGACTGTACTCCAATCAAACGGTTACCCAAAAAGATTCATAGAAAGACACAGTAGGCCGAAACCGCCGTCCGAACCGGTGGTCACTGTAAGAAAGAAGAAGGTTTATATAGAATTGCTTTTTAAAGGCGATTATAGTATGCACCAAACAACACAAAGACTGGTCAATTCGATTAAACGAGCGTTCAATGCAGCCGAACTGTGTGTACTAGCTCGAACCCAAGAGTTGCTTGTGCCTTCAATCAAAGGAGATCAACCTGTCGGTGCCACCTCACACTGTATCTACCAATTCACATGTAACTGCAAAGAAAGTGACATAGGCAGAACCGAGAAGTGTTTGATTTCCAGAGTGAAGGAACACTTGCCCAAATGGGTTCATAACTCAGTGTTACTGAAGAACGGCAATGTTATTGAAACACGCAAACACCCAGTGTCCGCCATCGCAAGACACATCCTGACCACTGGTCACGTGATCGATCCGGCTTGTGCATTCAGAATTTTATTACGTCATCCCAGTTCAAGATTCTTGCGGTTTGCTGAGGCTGTTGCAATCAATCGACTGAAGCCGGCCCTGTGTATTCAGAAGCAATTGTTCGTGAATTTGACCCTATCCTGGACTTAGTGACCTTTTCTAATCCATCAATCAACTATCCATCCTACCCACCCCCTAAACTGTTCGATATAATAAACCGTTTCATGTTATTGTAAATTTGGTACTGATGAGTCAATACAAAGATTTTACTCTGACAGCTCTTTAATCCCGTAAAATAACCCCGTTTAAATGTTTCCCTGGAGAACTATTCTTACATTTGGAACAAACTCTTACACTCAGTTAGAACTCGCAAGATTGTACATCAATCCAAACGCAGCTTATAAGCCCTCCCTGACATTAAGGAACGTCACGTCTATTTTTAAACTCAGCTTGCCTGAAGACGATATCTTTGAAAACGCAACTAATATCATTTAAACATATGATCTGATCTAATAACATCTGAGGGAAAACTATAGCACACGGTACAACGCCAAGTACACTTCGAACTGATCATGGCTATCAACTTCACCAATTGAGGAATTTCTGTAGTTCGGAGCTCATTACTCCGAAAGGATAAATCTTGTACATAGTCATGTCCAAAACTTGAAGCTGAACAACAAAACTATAACCAACGCACGGTAACATTATACATATCCCCGTCAGTAGTAATCAAACCATCCTGGTACACTCTTACTCCATACCTAATTATTGTCAGTTGTGTATAATTATCAACCACTACGCAATAGCCGTGCATGTTAAAACTGTTTGGAAAATATACATATAACTTAACCTGTTCGCCTCATATGATTACATGTGAATCTGTGCCTCTTTCTGTTCTAGTATACCACCCGTGTTGATAAACATTTTTACCATTCTACATATCGGCCGTGTATACTAAATCAAAATCGAAATTTGGCTGTAGTCATGTACTAGGAAAAGCTGTGAATCGATCGCTTTTCGCGTAGTTCGATGAAAATTGTTTGCTAGAGATATATATTTTATTAACTAACACGAAATTATAAATTTAACATAAAAGGTTCGGCCAGAAGATATCATATTCCCTTATTCGTCATACATCACATGGTCATTTTACGTTCTCCCGTTTATCATGTCATTTTGCTTTTCATTTTAAAATCCACGATAAAGTCTAACGAGAGACAACATTTCACAACATCCGGACAATCAAAATCCCGTACTGGTTGGACAATTCGCGAGGTCTGTGAAATTCCGTCCATTTAGAGGAAATAACGAAGTCCATTCCAGAAGATCGTCCATTACTCCACAACAATTTGGGCCCTCCTATCTTCCTTCATCTTGACAAAAGTTTCTACATATTTTTCCGGAACCATGTAGATCAAATACTGGCGAAATTCTTTGTTCATTTTCTCCATCCTTAAAAATCATTTTCCTGGCATGGCCTTGACCACAAGGCCAATGGTAACTTTGTGATGCGATATACGATGTAGCTACTGAGCATTTTTTCACAAACATTGAAAATTTTATAACCATCTTTTAGAAGCAAGTGAGCTAAATGCTTCTTCATAAACTGGAATTTTTCTCACTTACTATATATGTTCTGTTACTTTATTCCCATAATTGGTGTATTGTACAATTAACAAAATTATGTGTATGGTATGCGTTTCACGTTACAATGTCTATACTGATCACGCTCACCTGGGCGTGTTTCTCACAGACGCGTTGAGAAATATTACGTTATTATTGTACTACTAAATGCGTCGGCCTGAAAGTTCACCGGCTGAGGTTGACACTAAGACTGTAATTATATGGACTCTTTTTGTACATTAATTAAGCGAAAATTCAGGTTGTCAGTTGGAGGCGTACAGGCGAATTTGACATCCTCAGAAAATTAAAACTGCTCGCTACGTTTACTAACCTCGAGTGCCATTCATTAACGTAAGAAACAGAGTAACATAAAGAAGTTATCTTGAGGCACCTCACTGGCGACTGGTGAATTTTAATTCACTAACTGAGTAACTGTTAAAATAGATAAACCACATCTTCGGCAAGCCATTACGGTTCGCTAAATGTATCAACGCCGTGTGCTACAGTATCATTTGGGGGAGGGAGGTTAGGTTTATAGAAGGCAGGATGAATTGCTTACGAAAATCCATGAAATACCTCTCAGAATGCATTTCTGCAGAATTCTTTGGCTGAATCGGTGACAAACCCTGGTATTGCTTTCGAAGTCGGTGGAGCAACACAAATTTTTCAATGTCATGTTCAGTACGACTTGGCCTCTATCACGCAGTGAAGCTTTTTCAATCCTAATTTTGTAGGTGATCATTTTTGCTGTAGCTTAATGGTGGTGAAATCTGGGTGAGCACCGACAATACTAGTAATACTAGCAGCATACCTCAAAAGCATACTTACTGGAGCCAGAATGAAGGTCCACGCTATCAGGTTATGAGACTCGCTTCTTGACTGCCATAGGTTTCGGAGCCACTCTGCAAGGAGGAAGTCCTGTCGGACTTGGCCGAAATGATTGGCACCATTATCTTCTCAATACCAATAAAGTAATTGCTGTTTAGACGGAACCGTCTTCAAACGACGCGTAGAGCAACAGCGGTCACCAAATGCATGACAGAAGTTGAACGAAAATTCTAAGGCACTGCTTGGTAACCAATAAACTGTATCAAGCAAACAGCTATACGTCTTAGTTAAGGAGTCAATGTTCACAACAAAATTACATCGTATGTGCACAACTCGGCTGAACAAATTAAAAAAAAGATTACGAAGAAAATGTACGAAGTCACCTCACAAAGCGGCATAAAAGCTTAACAATACTGATCTATATTTTTCAAAAACAATTCAGAAATGCGCTTGTATGAGCGCGGTCATTTCATGCAATTTATGTGACAAACGATATCCGTACAACGTGACGATCAACCAGCAAACTAAACGTTGTGATAAAGAACGGAACTACAGCTTATAATAAAGACTGCCACGAAAGTTGTCCAAATGCTGTTCAAGAGTTGATTTTAAAATGTGCCGATGCATCAATTCAGTGATTACTGAATTATTTCTGAAGGAATAATCAATGTCACGTCGGAAAATGTTCTCATGGATACGACAAAATATAAACATTGAGAGTAATAGCCATTACTTAACGTAAACGGTTTCGGGAAAATGTGAAAGTAAACCTAAGGACAGGGAATATAGGTAACTCCAAAATGTTGCTGACTGGCAGCAGAGCCAATGGCTATTGGTGACTGGAAAGGTTTGCGAGTCGAACAACTGACGAATCTTTCACTCAACGCAGGATTATCTGTGTCCAGACGTGGAGGGACAGTTTTGGTCCAAAAAATGTTTGTGAGGTCCTGGCTGCATGAATGGAAGGCCAATTTGCGTGATAAAAGAAAAATTGTAGAATGACGACGTGGACCATAACGAACATGTATTATAGGAAATTCGGGAAAGGCTTTTGCGCTACGTTGATCTTTTGTGATATTTTATAAAGATGTCACGACAGTGGTGGTAGAACACGACCAATAAGTAACAGACAAAGTTCTTCGAGATGAGATTATATAAGGATGTTCTAGACCAGATGTATTGGTTGAAGCGGATGCGTTTCACAACACCCGAAAGCTATTACGTGGGTCACGGAAAGAGTTTAAAGCAGGGGGTAAATGAAACATGAAAATGCGAAACTGTAACACAGCCATGTGAAACAAAAATTAAGTATTTTCTGTTTAACCCCACGATTTTAATCATTGCAACTTTCATGAAACATAGTAGTCAAATAACGCCGGTTACAATAGCGTAAACATAACGTAGTTACTCTTTACAATAGTTAAACCAGACGGTCAACCAATGGACAATGACGTGTATTGCAGGCATACCGGGAAAATTAGATGTAGACAGTGTAACTAGCAAGTGCGCGCAGGTTGAAATTGAATTGTGCAACAGGATGTGCTGCTGCGTTGTCGACGCTGTTTTAGTTTTCGTTTGTGTAAGTCGTGTGCGTGGCTAACTGGGCCTTTGGTTCATGCTCGTTTCTTGTTTCCTTTTACTGGATTGTTGTTGGAACCCTTACTTTGAAAGAACGCTGTCCACCGGTGTCTCCACATTACCGTAATGTTGGTCCGCAGACGTGACGGACAACCAGAGTGAAAACGGTCGGCTTGCATGCTATAACACAGCGCGACAGATAATGTTGCACGATTAACTGGCAAGCAAGCTATCGGAAGGCAGAATGACTTAGGATAGACGAACAATGGGAGGAAGACTACCTCGCGAAAAATAATGCAAATGCTACCCGGTGAACATGTGGCTGATTCGGCCAAGTTGGCCAAGAGTAGGCCAGGCGTTGGCCTGTCTTTCCTATCCCACCGACCAAGCAAAAATGAGAAATTTCGATGAATGTCACATTATCGTGGGACTAATTTTGTGGGTGAATAGTGATTATGATTAGTCTAAGAATGGTATTTTTTACTGCAATGGATATATCTGACTACGGAATAGTTAGTTTTCCTTGGAGTGTAAATTTTATTGATCCAGGCTAGTTGGTTAGCTCTGGGTCATCTGATTGTCACGTGCCTCTGGTTTGGTCGTTTTTCACATTATTATTTTTGTGGTGTTTTATAGATAATCTTAGACTACAATATGTCATTTTACTTTGAATGTATGCCTGATATAACCTACTTTTATTATCCAGTGGAAACATGCTGAATGCCGAAATGAAGACTAATTTTCACTTGGAATGGTCCGGTTATGCCGGGCACTAACTTATGTTTAACCTTTTTATCTTCATGCTTCCCGAAACCATCCGGTTGATAAATTTGGTTGCATCATGAAGTTTGGGCAAAGGCTGTATTGTCATACCACTGTATATCGTTGAATACGCCGGGAACGTCTGCGACTTGGTATCAGCACTGTTGGTGTTTCCTCCATTATTGTCCCTGTCACATTGGGGAATGAAATTATTTCATTAGAGAAACCTGGTGGTCCTTTATTTTGTTATGTTTATTTCAAATTGACGATGACGAAGAGGACTAATTAGTGGAGGACATATGTCTACTCCCATCTGTTGAGGCGATACGCGATCCTCGCGGTTTATGTGAGTTTTGCGGATAACATATCATTCAATTATTATAGTGAATACTATTGTAGAAGCGCCATCTATTCCTGAAGCAGTGAGGTTGTTCTCTATTCACTCGAAGTCCCTCGAGCCGATACTCACTAACTAATCGCAGACGGGGAAATCCCTATAGATTTACGAAGGTCATTTAATTAAAATGGCATTCCGCATAGGAAAGCCTCGAGGAGTAAGCCAGAAGAAAACACGACAAGGTACGGTGTGTCGTGGATGCATGGTTGAGGTTGGTTGCAGTTAACCCACCATATAAAGTTCTGTTGATCTTGTTTGGTATATCTGCTTTTTACCAGGTTGATCTAATAGCTTTGGATAACCACAAATAATTCTGTAAAACGAAGCGCGAAGTTCCTTGAAACTACTGCCACCACTGGAGGTGCATCTAACACGTAAACTTGTATCAGAGATTTTAACATAGAGAAACGCTGTCTGTAACAAGTCGCGTTGATTTGTGTCATAACTCCACATGTTCACACCTTTCAACGTAAAATCATCGACGTGAAGTGGACAGTTGTGAGAATCATAGCCTAACTTCAACGCTACGTAGGGGTTTATAATGCGTTTGTCACAGAAAGTTAATTTCTGACGTGGTGAGACTCTGTCTATTACAAATCTAGTTGATTCAAGTTATGAGTTCACATGGCAGCCTTTCTCCTTTCGGAAGGTTCTCTGTTATGATACTTTAGTGGTAGTCTTTAGTGTTGTTATGACCACAAAGTATGCTTGCACCGGAAAAGTCGTTTACTGCAAGAACTCTCGTAAAGGTCATGTTAAGTATGGGACCACAAACACTTACACTCATTTGCACGGCTGACGTGCATTCACACATATTGGGTGGCAGCACGTTGTCATTCGCCCTGGTGGCACTTCGCCCATGGCGCGCACACACTATTCCAATAGTGGCGTCTGGTCCGTCGTTTCCTGGTGCAGATGCTTACTCTTTCGTTCCTGCAGTCGCTTGTGAGTAGGATACTACGCACAACTAAACTGCCGTTTTAAAACACTGCTCCTTCTCCCGAGGTTTTTTGTTTCCTCTGCATCTGCTGACGATTCCTCTCCCATCGACGCAGTGTTGCATCCCGGATTATTGATCTTCTTTTGGTTAGCCGCACCGGTATTTCGTGCCACTTTGCCAACTCACTGACATGCACTCGTTTCGTCTCGCCGTCCCTCTTGTTCGTGTGTATTCGGCCCAGTTTGGAAATTACCAAATACAGACCTTTCCATTTAGACAGAAATTTTCTTGATTCTGGGCCGCTGGCACCCGTGTTCCGATGATCTCGATATTGAACCCTTTCTCCTAGGTTGAACACTAGTTCTGCCGAGCCGTTGCATTGCGGATTGCTTCATTGTGTATGCTTGCAATGCTTTCAGATTTCGTTTGGCTCTTCCTCTTTCGGCAACCAATTCTTTGGTGGAATCACTGCACTTGGGCTATATGCCAACGTCATGATCCACTGGAAGTCAAGTGGTCCTACCGTACAAATGGTGGCCTAATAACACCAGTGGCAACACAGACTCCCAGTCACTTCCTTTGGCTGATAACCATCCTTTGACCGTTCGGTTGTTAGCCCATCTGTTCGAAGGTGATATGATGTTGTTCGGATGCGCGTGATTCCCAGTTGTTGCATGCGTGTTTGGAACTCCCCGCTTTCAAGGCATGGTCCCTGATCTGTCAAGCTCGACTTTGATGCACCGCGGTTCGCTACAATGTGCCTCATGACCATGCCTATCACCGTAGATGCTTTAGGAACCAGCCGCTTCAGTCTAACGTGTGAATCGTTTTGTCTTGACCAGAACTTACTGGTTACCGCAGACGCTCAGTGGAGATGGATCTATAAGATCCATCGACCAGAGTTCACCGATTTCTTCAGCTGTGCCGGGATGACTACCGCTCAAGAGCGCCTAACGCCACCCTGCCACATCAAAATGCCCGCACTGTTTTAGCCAACTATTCCCCATTTGGATTCAGTTATTTTTAGCTCTTCATTCTTAGTATTTGCTAGAATCCTGTCACGGCTTGCCAAAGCTTCGTTTACTTTCCGGAGTATCTTGTTCTGACGTTATAGATGCACTAGTGTTTTCTGGTCCCGCTCCATTACTAAGTCGCTGAATTCAAAGGTCACTTTGGGGAGTTGTCGTCTATCTGTGGTCAGGGAAGAAGTACAACAGCAAAGTTGCTCGAACCAAGTCCATGATTGATTACGAAGTCATATTCCTGTGAACGCAATGTCCACCGGGTTAATTTGCCCTTTGAGTCCCTCGTAGTCCTGATCCGCTTTACCGGTTTATGGTCAGTCTCCACGTGGAACTGTTGGCCCAACGGGTACGGCCTTCACTTGTCCAATGCGCAGACGATTGCCAAACATTCCTTCTCAATGGTCGAATACTTCTGCTCCGTCGGGGTCATGACTCTGCTGGCGTATTCTATCACTCCGTCCCTTTGCTTGAGCACCGCCCCAGTGCCACGGTCACTGACACCTGCTGTCACGATGAACGTTCCTTTTGTATTCGAAAGGTTCAGCGTTAGTTGTTGCTCGTTCATCGCTTGTTGCACTCGCATAAACGCCCTCTAGGCCTCGTCGGTCTATTCACTTTTCTTGTCTTTTCGAAGGAGTTCATACAATGGTGATGTAATGGAGTGAAAATTTTTCACGAACCGACTGCTCGACCCAAAAATTGTCTTAGCGTTCGCTTAGAATTCGGAGCCACGGCTTTTCTAATTGTCAATATTTTCTCCGACAGAGGCCTGACTTCACCTTGACCCACCTTGTTTCCCAGTAACACCACCGATGATCGTCCGATTTGCGATTTATCCGCCTTAATCCGGAGTCATGAGTTCTTAATTCGATTTAAGATGGCATCTATATGAGAAGTATGTTCTGATTCTGTATTATCATATATAACAATATCATCTTCATATGCCGCCACATTATCCAGTCATTTTACAAGCTGAACCATCAGGCGCCAAAATGTGAACGGTGTCTCGGTTAGGCCAAAAAAATGCTCTTGATTGGTACTGTTTTTCGCCTACCGTGAATACGGTATTCTCACGATCCGTGAGTTTGATTGGTATCTGCCAGTATCGGCAGCGTAAGTCCAACACCATGAGCAACGTTGCCTATTGCATTTTGTCTAAAACATCAACGACGGATGGTATTGGCATACGTAGTTGACAACATTTTGAGCTCCAAGTCGATCACGGCATTTGTTGCAGCAAGGAAATCGGCTCTAAGGAGCTTTCAGTTGGTATCTGGGGACATAATGAAACGGTGCTTTACGATATGACTGCCGATGCACACCACACATCCTTTCACACAGTCAGCTGGCAAACTATGAACCGCAACCGTCTTGATCATCATGGATGTCGGTTCTACGTTTTGCTTTTCTGCTCGAACAATCAGCGAAATAGCCGCAGTTATATCGACCAGGCACTGCTTTTCCTCCCCATCAACTTCACCTCCTGTATGTACGGCCCCCTTCTCAATCGCTCCCATTACTAGTTGGCCCGCCCAACGAAAAGACCAATCATGAAACGCTTTCTTTTAGAACTATAAAGCCGTCGCGTTGGGCAATCCTTCTTTCAATGTTATTTTCCCTCACAGGTGAAGCTGCCTCCTAGTCGATCGTTTTACCGTGATGCTATTCTCAAGGCAGTTACATCCGCTGCGAGTTGCTCCATTGTCTTCTCCACTTCTTCTAGTATCTTTTTGTCCGTATCGCCGTTCGCTTCCACTGAGACCACGGAAATCACTCCCAACTTTCGCGTCACCTCTGCATGCTCATCAAGGTCCATCCGCCGGGCGACATGGGGAGTACGAACTTGATCGCAAACTGCTGTCGGAAGGCCTCCAATAAGCTGCTTGGTTACTAACTGCCGTCGTTGTTCTTGATCTAACTTTGGCAGAGCCCTGTCCAGCAAATCCTGCAGAAAGGCAGCGAACACGGATGGTTCCACTCCTTTACCAAGCCTGGCCGCCTTGAAGTGCCGCATGGACTCCAGGTGGTCGGTCGGCCAGGCTGGCAAATGCAGCCACCAGCGCCTCTTCTGCAGCAGCCCACTCCGTATTTGCAGGGCCTTTCCGCACTACGTCCAGCACTGCCTTCACCCTGCTCTCCGCCAGCGTCCGCAGGGCAGCCAGCTTCCCACGGTCAGTCTTGACTCCGATCACTTCGGCCACGTCCTCAAAGTTCTTCAGGAACGTCCAGGCGTCTTCATCTTCAAACGGCTGCAATCAAGGTATCTTCATCCTCACGTTCATCACGGTGCCAGTTGTTGTGACCGCAAAGGACGCTTGCACCGGAAAAGTCGTTTATTGCAACAACTTCTCTATAAGTCATCTTAAACATGGGACCACAAACACTTACTCATTTGCATGGCTGACGTGCACTCAAATACATCGGGTTGCAGTACGTCATCATCCGCCCTGGTGATACTTCTCTCATGACGCGCACACACTATTCCGATAGTCTCTTCTGGTCCGTCGTCCTTCGGGTGTTGGGGCCTGCCCCTTTGGTTCTCAATTGTTACTTGTGAGCAGTACACTACTTGTAAGTAGTATACTGCTCACGACGAAACTCCCTGTTATACAACAGTGGTTCTCCATTGTTCTTTTTTCCATGCCCTGTTGTTTTCTCATCTTTTCGTGACTTTTGTTTCAAAGGCTTATTTGTCCAGTTCGTCTTCCGCGGACAACGTGTTCGATTTGAAAATGCCTTCAACATTTACGGGAGCGGTTGCTAACCGCTGGTACCCCTTGATCTTTAGCAACTTCTAATCTGAACTGTATACATACTTTGCTTTTATCGCGGTACTTAACGTTGTGCTGTTAATTTCCGCGTGCTGAGCGGTCACACAGAAGAGTTTTACGGTTGCATGTTCGTTTTAGAGCCAATTTGGTGAGTTATTCGATAAGTCCCTCATCTATCTCCATATTGGTCCGGGAAAGACCATTTGAAGGCGTTCGAAGTAAACGCCTCATGACAAAAATAAACCTGTTAAATTGGTTCGTTAGTTTGTTGTCTAATAAGGTCGGTGGCTCAGAGGAGAAATCGGTGAAACTTACGCAATAGTGTCGGCAGTTAGTGAGCGTTGGGTGAAGTAAGATTCTAACTGATTTATTATGTGAAGAAAATAACCAGGAAACTGAAACTGTGCCGTTAGCGTAATTGGCCTACTCGGATCCTACTCTGGCCAAGTAGGAACCATCTCTGGCGCACTCCGAAACGGCTCCGGCCAGAGTCGGACCGGCTCCGGATTTTGTTGCACACCTACTCGTATTCGACTTCTGGCCAACTCTTGCCAGAGTTGGCGTGTTTTATGAGTACTCACACCAAAAACCAACAGAAAAATCGTCCAAATATAAGGTTAGCCAACGGTGCCTCTTTGCATTTCGTAATAACGTGCACACCTCAAACTGGGTTTGCCCACTAATTAAATACTGTCAACCAGGGTTATCTGAATCGAACCTCCTGATTTACCAGTCACTGTATCCTCACTCCCGTCCAAAGACGATATAATTCAAAGAATTTGTGCGCATTATGATGGGTGTTTTAGAGCAGCTGCATGCGTTAGGTACCTGACAACGCATGTGAGTTTGTTAGTAGGCAGACAATCGCGCTTCCTGTTTTTAGTTTTCCCTTGTTGTTGATCGTTCGCCGTTTAACTCTCGAAGTCATCGCGGATCTCAGTCGTAGACCGTACTTTCTTGAATTATCGTGGATATAAAATATTTCACCACATACTCCGCTCTCTTTCCATTGTACCTGGTGCAATAATTACAATATCTGCTTGTTCCGTTCAGCCGAAAATTGAAAACCACCGTGACTGGCGTTGTTTCCAAAATTCGTCATTATGTAATGTGCGGTCGAAGCCAGCAAGCGCGCACGGGTTGAAATTGAACTGTGTAGCAGGACGTGCTAGTGTGTTGTCGCCGCCGCTTTAGTTTTCGTTTGTGTAAATTGTGTGCATGGCTGACTGGGCATTTGGCCCGCGCTTGTTCGTGTTGTCTTCTTTTACATGACTGCTGCTGTAACCCCTACTTCAGATGACCGCTGTCTGCCTGGGTCTCCACGTTGCCCCAATGTTTGTCAGCAAACGTAACGGACTGTCAGAGTATAAACGGCTGGCTTGTGTGTTACAATTTTAATGGTGACAACGGAAATCACACTGCGCGCCTAACGGCTTGTGTTTTTCCATCCTATTTTAGGTTTATCGGCGACCAAGTACCTGAATCAAGCAGAAAAAACGTCAATGGCAGGGAAATGTGAGTAATTGTAAGTTGCTAGGTTTGTGTACTTCTGCTTTTGCACGTGTTGTTGAATAAATCCTTCCTACGGATTTTTATGCTTAATTGAGTGGTTGAGAATAGGGCCTCCAACTCACCGGTTATGTGACAAACTCGTACTATCAATTTTCCACGTGGACATTATGTCCCCTGCACACAGAATTAAAATTGCTTGCGTGAGTCCTCCAACAGCAAAACATTACAGACTGGTTTCTGTTGTTTTGGGTGTTTACGTGTGACAATTTTTGTTTGTTAGTATATTAGTGCACAAGTAATGCATATATGCATATCGATATGAAAAATACTAAACCGTAATCATATGCGCTCATACATCACATCAATAACCAATGATATCGTTTTGCCTTTGGGGCAAGAATTATATCAGTTTACAAGGCATTTTAAAAAATCACGAATTTCACATTTGTTGACGGTTCCAGAAGTGCTTGCGAAGGTACATAGAAGATGTCAGTGCTATTTACATTTTGAGGTCAGCTGGAATTCCAAAGCACTTTTGAATTACGTTAAGGGACGATGGCATGAATCCTTGCACACCGACTGGGTTTAGCGTCGCCGTACGAAGTATAAGATATACGTATGAGCATGCAGAGGTTTGCGTCGTATCTAGTGAGCTGAACTTTGTCAGTTTTGAAAAATTTTTCGCGTGACATTTGCCGCAACTAACGGTTTCATGCTTTCAGGAGGAAGCCATGATTACTTTCGTGCTAGTCTGAGTTAGAGCACAACCACAACATTAATCATCTGAAGTATGAGTGTGATGGAACAGATGTGTAAAATACAATAATTCTCGATAAAAGAATAGCGAGTGAAGTCAAGGAGTGGACTGTCCAAAGATTGCCAATGTTCGCGATGCGTCCAGTGACGCTGTAAAATATTCAAATTGTTTCAAGCGTAGCTGAGGATGCAAAGTAACAGAGCCGAAAGTTAATCCAGCCAATAGGGCGTTTTAAACTAGATGGCAACCACTGGAGTCGTAGGAAGAACCAGCAAACTCATGTAGCGGGGTTTATTCGAAACCGTGTTGTGTTGTTGTTTTTATTCAAGTCAAACAAAAATGTGCAGTGTGGTCTGATGCAGCAATTATGCAATGTTAGCAAAATGAAGTAATAACTAATGACAACTCGACATGCGTTCTATCCCACAAATCGAAAGCTCACCGTGGGTGGAGTGAACGACTGTATATGTCTGTTCTAGCAGTGCGCACCAGTCGTTGTTATTAAGCATTACGTAGCCATTGTTTAATGCAACTTTCTTCCAACCCCTGGTAGCAGAAACATATGACATCAACTGAAGCCTGCAATGTCAGGTGGGCTGTGCGTCAGATGGAAGTGCTCTCATGGATTAATTCGAACGGTGTCTTGCGTACTGTTCCAAGTGAAGGTAGCGGATATACTTATATCTGTTTTATGCCGAGGAGACAGATTCAGTCCCTCAAGCGTTTATTACGTGTGATCAATGCGGATGCTAAATACGTGTCATCAAACCTTTCACGGCACACATAAGTTATGAAGCTATATCAAATTTTAGTTACCGGTGGCAGGAGCCATGGCCTACCGGTAATGTACGTAGACGCCCGCAGTGAATAGTGTTTCCTTACGTGGAATGTTTGAAATCTTTTGGAAGTAGTGAGGTGGAGCACATATCCGCAAAGACGTCAGTGGAACAAGTGGCTGCGTAAATAGAGGCTGCCAATGTCGTGTTCGTCTACAATATAGTATGTAATTTCATGTACGTGGTACTATCCGTAAAGGTGCAAGTGGATAAATTTCGGTCGCCATTTTCGTTATAAGACGGATTGCCTTCGTAATCAGTATATTTTCAATCGAATGGCCACAGCAGACGATGAGCAACAGTAAGTTGCGCTGTCACACTCCGTGGTGTATGCTCAAACGTGAGCTGGAGATGATCAGGCGAATTAATGGAAAATTTATGAACTGTCTATTATGCAAGTGGCTTTAATTCAAGCCGAAGTGAGTCATTTATGCACAAAGCAGCGTTGTTCACTCTGGCAACCGCACGAATAACCGGCTGGAGAATGTTAGTAGACGGATAAAGAAATGAACTCATCTAGCAGATTACCCAGCTACTGTCATTAGAACACACGGATACACAGCGGATGGTTAACGCGTTAATTTGATGCAATCGTTGTAAGATCGTGGATCTTGGCTAGTACGTCAAGAACATTCTTTATTTCATGATCACGTTCGCCGGTCACTTGGTACGGAAGCGTCTCAACATGCAAATCCTATGCTTGTATTTTGAAACAATCGCTGAATTTGAAGTAAGCCTTTCTAAGGTAATCATTTTGAATGCTGCTGCTGCGTGTGCAACACGATAGCGGAGCTTTTGTTGCGGATAGCCTGCAAGGCATCTGCGAGTGTTGCTTCTACCGTTTCATGTGGCCTCTTCTAATCCACACTATTCCAATGTGTCTCAAGCACTTCCATTTTTACAGCAATGGTTCTCAATGCGTTTATCTTAATTCATAACGGTCGTGTCCACATTCATGTTTACTGGTTGGCGTGGTATAACTTGTTAATTGGCATGCTGATCGGCCAGCAGCTTTGGACTCTTGCTGCAACCAACTTCAGCCGTCAGTACAAAACGTTGCATCTTCCACAGGAAATACTCCATGACTGCAGCAATCACACGGCAGTAACGTTTCTCAACAAAACAATCGCTTTTGCCAGCAAAACAGTATGACGTGCAAAGACTGGTGCACCTGCGACTTACTTCCCCATTTGCCCATCTACAATTAATAAGCAATCAAGGTGGTCAAAGCAATCTCACGCAGGGTTACCTTATGGATACCGAGTTGAACCGGTACAGACGGGCGGCTATCGTTGCGACGTCCGTCAAATGATGTTTCATTCTGAGTGCATTCAAACCACCGACATATCTGAGTGTACATTTTGTAGCAGGCAGCTGCATCTTCAGTCGCGGTGTTGGTGAGCGTTTTCAATTCATCTCCGTCAGTTCCGTTTTCGTCAACATGGATTCTGACTTAGGTCGGTCCGTGAACTGTACCTCCTTTGTTCATGAGCCTCAGACAGCGCGAATCAATATCACCCGCGGCGATTCATCTCTTGATGTCATTGAACAATAATTAACTTGCAGATATCGGATTAGGCGGAACAAGTGATGGAGACTCAATTCAACAAACGGCTTCATTCATTCGACGGGACATCAGAAGATCACTTGAGCCAATAACCTTAATCTCTTCCAAAGAAAGGTGGAGGTAGTATGCGCCCCTTTTCCACCGGTTTCAAGTAGATAATTTGTTCTCAGTGGTTTCGTTCGTGATGGTGGACAATTGTAGGAGGCAACCACGAGTATTTGAGCATAGTATACTCTTTTATGTTACCCATTTTGTAGGTCACGTTTCCAGCATTCAAACGTTCGGAACCCCTGAATGGTTTCAAGATTATTTGTTTGAGTAGGGCGTACTAACTAGATACTTTATACGC
>JTDE01001282.1:0-44397 GCA_014338405.1 Paragonimus skrjabini miyazakii
ATCTCCAGTATGTGAGAACGAAGAGGAAGCAGGTCAGAAGCTTCGTAGCCGTTGTTTTCACAGAAAATATCCCATCAAATCCAGACCTTGAATCACTTCGGGAGAAAACATCCACTGTATTGCCTAGTAGAGATATCTACTCCCACAAAAAATCAATAAAGCAGTGATTAACTTAATTGAAAATCTGATGAGAGATACCAATCAAAAATATACTGAATTCATATTTGACTCTTAATAAAAAAAGAAACGTGGCAATTAATTAAAAATCAGTAAGTATTCTTGGAGAAATTTCAGTTACCCCTTTTAAAAATGAATATTCTTCGTTCCCATTTGAGTAATTCGTTTCAGGGCATGATGTTTTCCACTACATAATAAAGCCGTTTACTCCAGTGTACTAAAACTTCCATGTTTGAATCTTGAATATGACAAGAATGTGATTAGACCAATTAACCCAGTGAAATAGTTAATCTTGTTCGATGGATCTCACACTGGTTGCCTCGAACGAGGAAGTGGTACGGGCTATTCGAAGGTGTCAACGACTTTTCCCAGTCAATAGCGAGAACTAAGTACAGAACGTCCAATGCACTTCTCATTAACTCTTCAACCTGCGAGCCGCATTGACTCCTTTGACCGGTACATGGTTGCGATCAGTTAGGGGTGTCTAAGGAACTCACGCTCATTGCGAGTGGGCTCTGAGATCGTGGTGGACTTCCATCCGTAGTATAAGAGTGAATCACTGTTGAAAATTTTTCTCTTATTTTCTCAGCATACATGGACGGCCGTCGTAAATATATTTGCATCCGTCCTAAAGCAGAGAGGTATTATCAAAGCATGTGTAACGGGCGATGGCTGGCAGGCGGTTACTCTTCTGAACGATGTGAAGTGTAATATCGTCTACAATTGGCCCCATCTGGATAGCATCAATTAAGACGCTTATCTTCGTAAAAGACATAGAATTATGTTTTGTCGGAAACAAACCCAATTGTTATTGAGATGAATTTTCTTGAACCCAGCGAGTACACTGCAGTTTTTGAGATTGCTTAGTACGGAAGACTTTATCGACGAGAACGGTTAGTCGACACTTGAACAAACGGTGCTTAACTGGCAAGAGACTGTGTCGATTACTGGTTAGCATGAACTTAACTGGGAACAACTAAGTCTTTAGCTGTAAAACCACAATTGTGTCAAGCGTTTTAACAAGAACTGTTCCATCAACTTTCCGACGCTATCTCTAGTAGAGATACTAAAGTAAGTTGAAGTCAGTTCTTAAATGCAGGAAACATTAAGCATCGCTAAAACTAGGCAACATTTTACTGCTCGGCATTCGTGTGTGAATATTTGCTATATAGTGTTAGGTTGAAAGATCATTTGGAAGGACGTGGTACACGAGTATTTTAATGTTCGCAGAATGGAGTAGAAACATTCTAACGAGAAACCACGTGTTAGCGAATCAGCAGCTGTTTGGTTGACCCAGTCGCAGTCACAGTCAATAACGAACTAAGTTTTAAATTACTGATGAGCAGCAAGGGAATTTAGTTTTTTGTACAGGTTGAACGTCACTCAACACTGATCGCAGTCGTCGCACTCCCATAGAATTTCCAGTTGGCCGTTTTATAAAAGGAGCAGCAAGTTCAAGTGTCACTCTCGTTACAGCTCGTCAGCATTGCATATCCTTGCAACTGCCGGGACAAGAATTCCGGCCACGCTTTCACGAGGCAACCGTGTTGACCACTGCGCCACTGACCTTCCGTTAGGCACGACCGAATTATTATATGTTAACACTCCATAGAATTTGCTTGTGAGTACCGCTGTGATTGTCCGATCGCCTCGATAAAGACACAATAACTGTTCTGTTCACGCCAACCTAAGAACCCTCGAAAAGTTAATCCGAGCATTCCGGACTACGCGCCGACAAATGGCTACATCGTTGGATGCGGATTAGTCGACCCAGACAATGGTGGACAAACACAGAAAATCGGTTGATATCCTCGTTGCAAGGAGGCGACGTTTCCGAACCATAATGCAAAACGGAACCTACAAGAGCATTATATACTCTTCTTTCTAGTGACAACCGAACGTCTTTTTGACACCACAGATGACGCAGTTTGGCTAACTCAACTCGTGCTTTTGTCATCCTTGCTGACATCTCATTAACAGTATAACTGGTTGATGAGACAGTGCTACCCAAGTATGTGAAACTGTCCACAGTCTCAGGCGGATTACCTGCAATGAAGAAAGCGGGAGTTGAAGTGCCCCAGTCTTGAAGCAACACTTTTCACTTTGAAAGTCCAAAGCGCACTCCAAACAAACCAGCCCGATCATCCACCTTGTTAAGTGTGGTCTGTATTTCTTCGGCAGAGAAACTCGGTAAGATACTGTCATCCGCATACTCTATGTCAGTCAACTTAGTGTCAAAAACAGCTGGACACCAAGCTTACTGGATTCCTCAAGCGCACATTTCAGGATGTCGTCGGTGACAAACTTGCACAAGAGGAATGGAGTGGGACATAGTTAACAAACAACACCAGAGTTGACGAATGACCGAGATAGTTGCGTGCAAACCCTGCTTGCAGAGTGGTATACGGTGATCTCGACGTATTTAGGTATTCTCCCGGTATTCCCTTGAATAGAAAGCAGTTTCAAAGAACGTTACAAATAAAGGAATCGAAAACAACCTTTGGGGCTAAAATGACGACTACCGACCGTTGCTTATAAGAGGGCCGGTGCTTTAAGATCCATCACAGGGTAAAAGTGTAATTAAAACACCTACGGCCTGGCCGAATTCGTGCTTTTTATTCACGTATCTTACTTTCTTTGAGTTTACTGATCCGACGAAATATAAGGTTAGTGAGTAGCTTGGACTCAACAGACACCAGACTGATGCCTCTGTAGTTGTCACATAGACTTCGGGCCTATTTTCTAAAACCGGAAACTAATGTTGATAGGCATCAATCACGAGACCCTCTTCAGTTTCTCAAACTGTCTGGAGAAGTTTCGTCATTTATGATATCAACCACTCTCTACCATTGTTCAAAAGAGTTGGAAAGGGGAGATCTGGTTCGTGAGTCTTGTTGTTCTCCAGTTACTTAAGCTCCACGGCCACTTCTGCTCCCGACGGATAACCGTCTGATAGCAGTAACTGACCTTCCCAGTTCGGTCGTCTACATGGCCTAGTGAGGCCAGTTGAACCGTCCTTCAAAATGCGTAGCCCAATTATGTGTTTTTAAAATCATACCCACCAGGCTGTTCACTGTGTAGTTTTGATGTATGTCCTACACACAAATCTGCTGGAACCTAACTGCCCAGCCGTTATGCAAGAATACCAGTCTATGCGGGTCTGCTATTGAGTTGAAGGTTGCCATCGGAGAGTATAGCGAATGCCATGCCCAACTATCCTCGACTTTATTATCAACAACATTCACTCAAGTGAAGTGATACTATTCGAAATCGATTTTGATAAAGTCGACAGTAACCTGTCCACGTTTGTGTAGACTGGCTATATAAAATTGGTGTCCAGATAATGTACGTTCACCAAAACGTGGGAAAATAACTTGAAAAGCGGTAAACCGAATGTTTAAAGCAGACCAGTTGAACAAAATCTGTCTACAAATCTTTACCTAGTGTGCAAAAGGATATCAATAGATTTTTTGTTCAGTCTGGACAAAAAGTCGCTGGAAGAATTTTTACTAATTGGTACGTTTTGTTGTCCACTACGAAAACGTAAACAGGTGGATTTCGAATTGCAACTAAACAGAATGGTTTCCATGGTATCTCACAGCAATCACTCATTACTTCAAACTTTTGATGAGCAAATGTCACACATGTCAACTTGTCAACACCAAGATAACAATCACACGTTGAAACACTGTCTACCGAAAAATTATGCGTCGACTGCAGAAAATCTGTGAATAAAGAACAGTATGTTTTCTAATCACAATAAGAGTACAGGAAATGTTATACTGAATAGGTTGGATTAAAGCAACCAAGTGAAAGCCATAATGGAAAACTGACTTGGTGAAACTGGAACATCAAACATCAGAAGACCTATCACAAACAAGAATGCAGTATTTACATTACAGACCACTGTTTAAAAAAACAAAAATACTTGGTTCCCTCTGGTACGAACCAATTTGATTTGTACCGTTTGTGTAGTATTTTCCACTTCATAATTTTCATAATTTTTCCAACTTTAACCTTCCTCAATTTTACATGTATAGTTGATATTTAAACCATATGAACCGATAATATACTCACTCGTCAAGGTCGCGAGCCATGCGTTCTCTCTCTGCTCCATGTTGCATGTGTGCTGATCTCTGTGAAATTAGAGGCTGACGGTATCAGTCATCTACTTCAACATATATCCAAATGTATTTATCGTCTCAGTTATTTTCGCTGTGGACTCAACATCTATCTGGAACAGTAAGACGAATCATATCCGTTGAAAACCTTCATCTGGTGTGTTTGGACTTTTACGTTTACGAACTATTGTGTGTCAGTTTCTTTTGCTTTCGCCACATTCCCTCTAGGCTTTAGATAGCGGTTGGATCTATTACATGATATATGGAAATTATGATTTATCTAAGGTTCACAAAATAGGGATACCTCCCGGACATTTCGGGTGTGTGCAACCGTGTGCAACCGCCTGTGGACAAAGCCGAGCAACTTCCCGTAAATGTAAACAACAAATATCCAGACCCATTTCTGACAGTAACGATAAACATTATGTGTCAATAGTTGAGTCACCATGACAACTACCAGCCCATTTGTAACATATCCTATCGATCCGCCTCCATCCAACGTCTTCCTTTCGCCCGATTTACCGAGTCCAGCGGGGTAAGTCAAAAGCTGTGGGTTGTCGAATTTTTGTCACTGCTGAGGCGATCGGAATTCAAATGAATAATCCACCCTTAAGCAACCAGAAGCGCTTTGTTCAAATCTTGCGATTGCTTAGGTCCAACAATCATAGTGTGACTGGTCAATTTGCCACGGTTCCAGTTGCGTTATACTGTTGATGTATTTTTTATCAAAAGGTTGCCTCCATGTTTATCTATGACTTGGTTGACCTCAACGGAAAGTGTCACTAATTTTCTTCGCTTCGCCCTGACAAAACAGTTTTGAACACACATAAGAAGTGTGGAAAATTTCATAGTCTATATGGAAACCAATTGTGAAAAGTAATGGCTTCGACGGGCTTCGATCCAGCGACCGAAATAGCATACCTAAACAAGGCAAGCGCTTCGCCAGCTGAGCTACTTCGTCAGCTCAAAAGTTTCATAGCTTGGACTCAGTTACCTGCCTAAATCACCATTTTATATGGAATCCACCAAGCGATCCAGCGGACTGACTGCTCAAGCACGGCAGACACAAGTATATATATGTGTCTCATTCCATAAAACTATATTTCAACTGATAACTTAGTCCAGTATTTGAAACGTGTGAGCTTCCTGCATGGCTTCGTAGCTCGAATGGCAGTGAGATGCCGTGTTTGGGCATACTGTTTCTGTCGCTGGTTCGAATCCAGTTGACACTTGATTTTTCACAATTGGGCCTCATTTAAATTTCACACAGACTTTATGTATTTAGTCAAGCGATGAACAACCGAAAACGAGTTTGTTCGCTATGTTTTTCTTATGTCTACTGTGAAGATTTCTAACCAGTTTAAAAAAGAAAGCATTGTACGGCTTGTTAATATTCAAAAGTACTGTGGTCTATGAATCAACCACTTGAATACTCCCAAATATTGCTACCGTGTAGATTGTGAACCGCTCTTTCTGCACACTCTATCAGTAATCCGTCTTGTTTCAAACGATAATGAAGTCTAATGTTTAATTAATTGTGAATTAACCAGTATCAACCAACCAGTTGAAACGCCTACACCAGTGATGTCTATAACTTGGCGCAGAGGCTACAGAAAATGTTTTTGGCATCACAAGACAATAAGCCACTACTGAAGCCATTTTCCGAATACGTTAACTTTGAACGAGTTGCAGAAGGTATCTCATAAACATTACTTTCCATGCACACAAATGTAGTTCACTAAATGAAAAGTACGTCTTCAAACTGGTAAATTGGATCAGGTAACTATTCTACAGTTTCTTAGTAGAAAAACCTTTATTGTAAAATGGTTTGACAAGCTATAGTCAATCTATGAATGTTAATCAGGAAAGAATGTTAACCTTATTCTGCAGGGAAAATTTAGAGGTACGATGTATTTGAGTGTGTAAAAACAAACTGTGGTCCAAATTTAAAGCACAATTCATAAATATTGCATCTAAGATTTTCTTGTCCTGGATCCGAAATACCCAAACAGAACACTGTAACAAACATATAAAACGTATTCCTAGATGTGGTAAAAATTACGAAAGGTTTTATAATATATATATATATACATGTATAAGTTCTTTCATATACTGTTAGACCACACGGAACCAACCGCTCAAGTTCTGATATATACGAGTTAACCCATTGAGGACAATGAACTTGTCACTCAATACACGCTTGTTATATACACTCTAGTTCATTACTCCAAACCGTCCGACTGTGAACACCACTCATTAAAAATACACGGACATTTTGCCTTTACTTCAAATTGATGAAAGTGTTCACACCAAATGAATGTTCAATTTTTGCCGTTGAAAGTCTTTATAACTCAGAGTTTCGTTTCACTTACGAAATTCTGAGTTAATAATTCACTGCCATACCATACAAGCAAGTCGTCTAGCGCGGTCGATTGTTCACCTACTAATTCTTTGTTATAGTTAGTCCGTTATGGTTTCTGTCCATTGCTTGCCATGTCCGCTCAGTTGTTTTGTTCCTGTGAACAGCTGACTATACGGAATGATAACACGTGTCTTCCTATTGTCCTGGTGAATAGAATGAATTAGCCACAATGGTCTGGTTGTTTGTATTATCTGCGAATGAAATAACAACGAAACCGGTTGTTCCTCATTGCGTATATTAAATAAACATCAGCTTTTGCTTAGAGGCGTATTCCACGTTCTTTCACAAATGTATGTGCATTGTTCAGGAGAAATAAAGAATATGCTTATTCAGGCAAAATAGTGTAGCTCTCTGCTAACTGGTTGTTACCGACCGTATACACAATGCCAGGTACCAGACGAAAACAACTAGACAATATACATAGCCACGACGGACGCGTAATCGACTTCAGTCAAGGTGCCTCTACGACGGACTATCAATAAAGACAGCAAACCAACTGAAGAGAATCGGACCGATCTCTGAAGTTCAACCAATGAGATGGAGAGAATGTTGTTACTCTGCAATTCGATCGTGCAGTTTTTGTAGAAGGATGAAATCAAATTGAGGATGTCGCTATGAGTAGCCCGTTGGGCAGCAGTCACGTTCTGTGATTGCTAGCTTGACACTGCGTTATCGCCATGTGGGCCATACCGTGGAGTTATAAGAAAACCAGAAAGATAATATGAGATCTTACCAATGAGTGGGTTGACAGGTTTACTAAATTTTAAGAAACCTAATTGTGAAAAACCAGAGTTTCGACAGGATTCGAACCAGCGACAAAAACAAATGCTCAAACGCAGCATATGCTCCACCAGCTGAGGTAAGGAGGTACGTCAGGAGCTGGTACAGCACTGTCGTTTTTTACACGCCGTTCTAGTCGCTGGTTCGAATACAGCCGAAACCTTAATTGCTTATAATTGGGTTTGTCCTAAAAATATTGTCTGTTTAGCACTCCGATTGACTTCACCCAAACTAAAACCACATTTCGTAATCAGGAGGAATGGATAACTTGCGTTTCTAGCTTTGAAGCTTTCCCACAACATCGGTGACACATTGTCAAATTTGTTCTACCAGGAGAACAGGTGAAACAGCCAATGTGCATAGTTCACATTTGTGAGGCGGTTTGATATGGAACGAATGTTGTAGGAACATCGTTTTGCGGAACATTTGAACTGTGAACCCAATATAGTCTCGTCAATACGCCCGTGGCTGCTGAACAAATCCACAGACATAAGACATTCTGATAGATTTATCACGAAGCACACGGAATTCCACGGAACAAACAATGTACGTAAAGTGAGACCTTTTTCTCAAATACGCTTTTTGAATAATCAGATAATTGGCAGGAACAATTGACGGCTAGGTTGCACATTGAAGCAAACCACATATTTAGTTGTATATGTTAACAATTAAACTACAACTCGGAACCTACTGCCTCCGGGTGTCATTTCCATGGAGATCAAGTTGTACACAACTATTCGGATAGGTGTTCAACCATTTACGTAAATTTATTATCGAATGACTGGGCATACTTGATGTCTAACCGGTCCATGCTTTACGTTTAATGTACAAGCAGCGCGAAGTCACCAGTCAGTTCTTTGATTGTACATCACCGAGTGGATGCCACTTTGAGGGGTTTGGAATGTTCACTCGTTTAGTAACTACCGGTTATTACGTTTTACAGATGCTCCTAGAAACCATCAATCAATGTTTCGAAGATCAATTTGTCATTACTCTGGTACCGAACTGCGATGGAATTATCTCACGCGTGTGTGTATTATGGTGCTGTTTGTGTGATTTTACCTTCTAATCCAATGTAGAGGAGCTTGGGTTGATATATAGACACGGTTAAGTGCAATAAGCATTTGTAAAAAGACGACGAAATGTCAACGAATGTATCATACAAGATTATATTGTTGACTTATCCCATTAACTTATTGATGTTATTAAGTAATCACTCATAAGCATTAGAAAAACACTCTGAAAATATTATTTAACAATATTAGCTCACCTTGGTGTCTTCAACCTTAGCAGGTGGGCCGATTTTAGCCTACGTTGCAATTACAAGGTCAAAACTGTGATATAACCGGTTAATGGTGAAGTTACCGCGTCAAGCTGCCAGCAGTCTATCATTAACAAACTGTTGCATGATTAGCCATTTATTTTGCATCTGCTTTGTCTACATACTATCGACAGAGAAAATGACTAATTTTGGGAAGAACGGTTTTCACATGACATCAGACAAAACTAAGTATCTGGTGGATTATAGTTTCTATTGGTAGAATATATCACCATGACTTATAACAAAGGACGTCATGCAAGTAATTTCAGAAGGACCGGATGATGAGCACGGTGATTAGCCCGATTATCTCACCATTTTAAATAAGATGATTCGGAGCCTAACTCAGCGATTAAAATCTCTACCTACGTAAGCATTTTGCTATGAATGCTGGACAGAACTGTCTGAAGCTCCCTTACGGGGCGACAAACAAAACTATTTTCCTGAATCAATAAAATACACCACCCCTTTGTTATACAATAGAAATAATTTTTTTGAATTAGTAAGTAATATTTTGCCTGTTCTAGCGTGAAGAAGATATGAGTCTACCTTATTTGATTCACTACCAGAAGAATGCCTGAATATAATCTTGATTGTATGCAAATTTACTTCATCTTCCACAAAAACGTAAATACTACAAAAATTCTTGAAAGTTTTACAACACACATAACACAATGTGAACAACAGCATCGCGAACTTGCAGATATATAGTGAAGCCCAAACAACTCCACAAAGTTTACTGATGAGTAGTAAGGGATTTTGATTTTAATCTAGATTGAACATCTCCCACAAATGATCGCAGCTGTCGCATTCCCATAGACTTTCCAGTCGGCTCCTTTCGAAAAGAAGCACTAGACTGGAGTTTCGTCAGTAGTGCATATCCTCGCCACTACCGGGACTAGGACTCCTTGTCGAGGGATCACCGATTGGAGTTAACAGAGAGTAACCGTGTCTCCTCTCGAGGCGATCGGGCACCCTGATCAGTATTCACAAGCAAAAGTGGTTGAGTGTTCACAGATGATAATTCGGTCGTGTCTAATGTGAGGTCATTGGCGAAGTGGTAATCCACAGATTTTGTTTATATATATGTAGCTGGTCGATACTTTTAATCCTCAATGCTCATTAAAAACCTTTTATCTTCATTTAAAAGATCAATCGTGAGCCTGACCTTAAGGTATTGTGGCTCGGACAGCCAGTCATTTCAAAAGGAGTTTAGAATATTCTACAAGAAGAAGAATAAAATTGATTATAAAATAAGGACAATAAATATGATAATAACAAGTTAACAAGTTAACTCTTAAAAACATAAAGTCAATGTCTTTTAACGCGTCAGTCAGTCATTCTGCTGAGAACAAAAATGACAGTGTTGAGTTTTCTTCTGCATGCACACGAATCAACAATCGGTTTCTCCTAACTGTCTTTCGTTTTAAGATGGATTGGATTTCAGTGAAGATTATCAAATAGAAGAAAATTGTGTACACAATCTCTACCCCATCTTCTGTCCTGTCCATCAGAATTTGAACAAGGAACATCAATTACATAGCCGCTACAGAACAGCAGTTCTATCGATAAGTATGAATAGTATTTTTGAAAATGAAAAATTCTGTTCTCGAATGATGTTTGTGGTCGTGTATTTTACACAGCTTCGAAAAAATCACATTTCCGCATGTAGTCGTAACATGCGAACGATGCTTGTTTCCAACCTTTCAGTAATCTGTTCACACAACACAAAACAAAGGAAATTGCCACTGAGTTTTCACCGAATTGCTTAGGCTTCGCTTAACTTTATTGCTGCACAAATTTACACTTGTAGAACATTTGCATTGGTGATTAAGATCAAAGAAACATGTTTCTCTAACTGGATTGTTCTGTCACTATGACCACAGATTCGCTAAACTATAGCCCTGGACTTAGTTCTGCGCCCACGGGGAATAAATCCCGTGACACTCTATCCACTTACGACAACCATAAATGTATGTATAGTTCCAGATTTGAAGATTATTTTCTTTTAACAGTGTCGATGGCTCGAATGCACATTTCGGAATAAATGTTCCTTCCTGGCACCTTATAAACTGGTGCAAATTTTTATGTGATTATATCAATTTCTTACACCCGTCAACCTTCGATGCCTCATTCATTCATGGCTACCTACCAGGGAACCAGAAAGAACCCACGACACGGAATAGCCAAACCAACTGTGAGTGGTGTCCAGTTATACTTACCTAAACGAATATTGCTAGCAAGGGTGCAATAAACATTATTAATTCAGGGCTCGAACGGAATCTTCCATCTTCAACTGCACGGAAGGTCACCCGGTTGATTCAACAGATTTCTTCAATGTGATCAAGTAACCGAAACGCAAGGCTTTTGGCGTTCATCAAATCAATGCTGATAAAAATTATTCATTTGACTGTCTAAGTTCCAAGAATGCCAAGATGAACTTTGCCTGTGGAGCTAACTGTGTCTAACCATCCGTCTACTTTTCCTTACATAACTCACCCGGTGGAAGTCAAAGCTCATTCGCTGTCACTCACTGACCTCGTGTAATTGAATACTTTACGCATGCGATCCAAAAGACTAAACCCAATGTCTACTTGCTGTGCTGGCCAAATAAACAGGTGCATAAATTTCTGCTAAAGAGATTACGAAACCGTACATAACTAACGTAAACGGTGCACTCTGAAAATAGCTGCCACAGGTATTCCAAATTTACTCAGGTTCAGATTTACCGACATTGGCTTCAGTATCGAAGCACAACTGTACTGATCCTAGATAAGAAATTGTGTGGGTGAATTTTGTACAATGAATTTTGGCTATAAGGTCGACTGTGTTTGCATATGTCCCACATAAGTAAAACACAACATTCACAACAACTCGTAGTAAGAATTATCTTGATTGAACTGTAAATCTCTGCTTAGGTAAGTAGTGATGAGTGGTCATAATTCCACGTATACGAGTGGCTACCACTATACCTTGTGAAATAGAGCCAAATGGTTACTCATGTTTACGTCTAATCTTCAACGTTACACGGGTAATGCCTTGCGAAGAAAAATGCACATCGCTAACAAACATTCTACCAAAATTTATCCGCAAAATTGCTTAGCTGTGTATATTTGAAGGAAACATGCAATGCTGTCAACAATCGGTTGATATGAGTAGGCGTGCCGGAAACACTTTCAATTGCATTGTCTATCAGTTGCGGAACTTTATAATTATTTGCCCACCAAAAACGTTCGCTTCAAATGCTTAACTATATATAAGGTATGAGGATGTGGTAAACTAATGAATAGCCGGAAAACTATTGGGACTATCAGCAAGGGTTAATCAACCGCGCAGGAATAAATGATTGGCATTCCTTGCTCTGTTTCATGACAATCTTTTACTGATTGGACGGTTCGACTTCTATCCAAATTTGCATACTAGATGAACGGAGTAAAAATTGTTTGGTCATTTCTCCGAAAGCATAAATGACTAAAGAAAATGCGATCAACAAAGAGATCGCATAACCAATTGAACCAAACCGATATGATTGAGAAAATATTCTAGGTCGATTTATCATTGAATCGAATGTGTACCACATGTTACATTTTAGGTAACTCTGAGTTCCGAAGGTTTTGCCTTATGACCTTAAAATGAATACTTCATCAAGGATGTGCACTTTGGGCGTTACTATTCTCTGGGGAAAATGCACACAATAATATTGAAGACAGTAACATGCCAGCAAAGAGGTTACAAAACTTCAGGTGATACGTCAAGAGCTAAACACACAAATCTTCTGTGTGTAACCGTAGAGTGGAAACGCACGGTTGGACAAGAATAATGAATTTTAAATAGGAAGACCAGCATACTTGTTCATTCACTCACAGTGAACAAAACAGTCTGATCTTATCCGTTTATGACCTAGGCATCTTTGAACAGGACGCGCACATAAGGCTCATTATACTGACCATTTTTTATTCGGTCATATATGTGACCTTCATTTGTACACCGACACAGTATCACTCCGTATTCCTGAACCGTACGATTACGTCAGGTCTTAAATTCAGTGAATGATAACAGTGTGGTCGGCTGGGTGATGGATGTTGAGATAGCCCCAGTAAGTCCGATGTTAAAGCACATGTGATGCGATGATAAGTTGAACATTTCAATGATGGCGGGCACATTCGCATATAACGATTTAGGTGACATTCATAAACAGTCTGTTATCCGGTCAGCTGGAGGACCAGTGATTCTACCTGAAGAACTGTTTGTAAGAAAGCTTCCATAACAGAGATGGACTAGTTTGGTCAGAGGATTCAACACAGTACATCCTGACTGTTTAACTGTGTGCAATAATTCAACTGAAAAACACTACTCAATCTTATGGACTCTATTGCAGAAATCAACTTTCCTATCTCCATGACTGATCGAACCCTAAGAATTTAAAGCCGTTGACGCTGTTATATCAACCGCTATCGTTTCCGAACCCAAATTGGACTGAGTGAAACACAAGACAACCCATAGCTAATCACATGTGTACATTAAAGTTCGGGTGCATTGGCCTGGGCGGCTGTAGGTCTTACCAATGACCCCAAAGTCACAGAATAATAATTAAGTACAAATGTATGAAGAAGAAAAAGAACAAGTAAAAGATGAACACAAAACCACTGAGTTTCATGAAACTGAAGTGCCAGTAGGTTTTTGGCCAAAATTCACCAGTGACTGACACCGTACCATATCAAAGAGCGTTTTCAACAGTAAAATCGACAGTCGCAAACTCTTCAACCGGATAGACGACACCGGCCAACCTTGCTCAGTGGAACCGTTAAATCGTTCGTAACCCGTGACTTTGTTATCGCTTGGTTACCTTACGGCTTCTAACAATCAGCAATCAATTTCAAGTTGAACATCACCCACAATTGATCGCAGCTGTCGCATTCCCATAAACTATCCAGTCGGCCCCTTTCGAAAACAAGCACCAGACTCGAGTTTTGCTCTCATTAAAGCTCGTCAGTAGTGCATATCATCCACACTGCCGGGACTTGAACCACGGACATGTTGTTCATGAGGCAACCCTGTTTACCACTGCGCCATTGACCTCACGTTAGGCACGACCGAATTATCATATGTGAACGCTCAGCCACTCTCGCTTGTGAGTCATGATCAGGTTGCCCGATTGTCTCGAAATGGAAACACAGTTACTGTCTGTTAACTCCAATAGATAACCTCGCAATTAGGACTTCCTAGACAAGTCAAAATCTCCGATCTCATTAAACCTGCTAGGCGATATTTTAGATTACTGATGAGTAGTCGAGGATTTGTTTTATTTCAATTTGAACATCACCCACAATTGATCGCAGCTGTCGCATTCCCTTAGACTATCCAGTCGGTCTCTTTCGAACAAAAGCACTAGACTTGAGTTTCGCTCTCATTACAGCAGTCACGCCGAACGGTTGGCGGTAACGCGGACATGCATTCGGTACACGGCGTACATGACCCAATCAGAGATGGCTTTGAATTTTCACTATATCAGGTATCGACTACGAAATTGTGAAACTTTTCAATTTCTTATAACGTACTCCTTTGTCAATGGTGAACACAATGGTGTTATTATCGAAGATGACATAAAATGGATGTGTAGTTTACTGTTAAGCTTTGTATTCAAGTAGATCACAGCACGGCTGCTTGTAAAGTGTCTCAATTCTTGATGGTAATGAGTTGTAGCTTCTGGATAGTAACCCTGCACAGACAGTAAACACATGTGGTTCGTCACTGATACGAATCTGTGTGGCTTCTCATCGTTTAATTATCAAACCTTATCGGAAGAGTGGGTTGTTTGCGAATACATTGTTTACACGATGGTCGTTTAACGCGTACTAGGAGAGGTTAAGTCACTGGGACAAGCGGTTCAGGGAATTGCATGGGTACACACGAGTCGTGTCTTGATGGATTCCCAAATCTTCAAATGATGGCATATACCGAGTTGCATTTAATAATTGTACTACAGCAATACCGCATACTTTGAAAACGTAGGCTGTAACCGACTGTATCACCAGTAAGGATGATTCGGATGATGGTTTAGAGAGTTGCAAATGAGGTTGCTTCATCTGTTGTCCAATCAACAATGCTCCTCTAAAAATCGTCAAAAATGTTTTCGTTTGGAATGAAGTTCAAAATTTAGATTATTTCAAACTGAACACCACTCAAATTAGATGGCACTTTGTGCATTCGGATAGGCTCTTTAGCCGACCCACTTCTTGAGAAAGCACCGGACTCGAGTTTCGCTTTTATTAGAAATGGGAAGGTGTGGTTTTGTGAAAGGCATTTCGGATATGGATGTTTCGGATGGTGCTGTTGATCAGCAGTTCGATAGATGTTGTTACTTAACAAGTACCTAGGGAATATTCTAAACATTTTTACCGTCGCGAAATTTAAATACTCACTGACAACCTTGGTGGATTTTTACGTGAAACTTTAAGAAATTTTACCGGAACATTGAATATTTTGGGGCAATTGGTGAATTTCATCTAAAACAATGGAATGGGTTAATATTTGGGCCCGCATAAGACACTCAAAGATGTCGACGTCGGTTCGTAGCTTAGATGATTGAGCGCTTGTTAAGTCTATTGTAGTCGCTGGTTCGAGTCCAGCAAAAACTCATGTTTTTGACATTTGAGTTTCTCTGGAATCGATTGATAGTAAGTGATATTCAGATCATAAAGTAAGTTTTTACTGTGCTACTGATGACGCTTATCTAGTGGAATGGATTTTGGGTTATATATCTGTCGGTTAGAAGGAAACGGCGTTGCCATGATTGTTGTCATTCGTTAGGCGCGTGTCCTCGGTAAACTAAGATCACGTATTTTGCTAAAATGACCAATAATGGTGAAGCTGTCAAAATTTCGTTTGCTAGTTATATTTGTTGTTTATCTCAGAACTACTGAGGTCCGGAGATCAACGCACAGTTCTTTCAAGTAATGCGCCGTGTCAGTCTCCTAGATCGTTTTCTATTTCATGATAGTTAGATGATTGACAAAACTCCTGAAAAGGTTTTTTATTTCCAAATAAATTTCAGTAAATGTATCTACGTTTTTTCATCTTATACACGAAATACCACCTAGAATTATGTCAGACTTGCTGCCTGTACGGGGCATTCTAGTACTGATGACAATCACTTTGATGTACGGATTATACTGAGCCTATGACAAAGACCTGTGACCGACAACAGTTTGCTAAATCTATGACGGTTAGCAGGTGACTGAAATTGTTGCCCCACTTTTTGTTTAGAGCGTTTATAAACGATTATTTGCTTTGATGAATTGCTTGGTTGATAAGTCACCTTGATTAAACTGAGTTACTTAAAAATAACCGAAAACATCATCTGCAGTTCTTCAGTAGGAATAGTTTATAAGCAATTTGTCCGCAACAATCCAACAAATAACAGGAAGCAACGAACCTGGGCGCAGCGTCCACTTTAGTGCTCACAGTGTGATCGATTGTGGCACATCAACAGACATTTCCGATCCAGGCCTGAAAAGTCAGTTGAGCCGGAGAATACGCGCGTCTTCACTCCACACAGTTGGCGCGAAGCAAACACAATGTGTGCATGCTCCGGTTTCAAGTGGACCCTACGGTTAGACGATTTTGGCTAACAACTACAGGGAATATCAGAAACAGTGGCCAGTGACTAAAACTGATGAACACTGCCCAGAGTTTTAGGCGGAAAATAGTACCCTTATACGAGAGAGCCCGAATTAACAAACACAGAGTCATGCGGAATGAGCTGAAGAAAATCGATTTAAAAATGAATCCTAAACGAGAATCACAGGCGTTCTCTGAACATTAATGATTCCTAACTGATTGATTACCAACCTATAGAATAGAGTGGAGTTCTGCAGTTAGCGTGAGCATTCTTTCATCCATTTGGTTCGTTACCTTGAGGCCCACAACGGGGTATCAAGGGGATAGTAATCGAATCGGGCAAATGACTACCGGAATAAAGCATCCACTACTATGTACTTAAAAATACCAGTTTTCAGTGAATAGGTTGTCTATTTTATGAACAAAGGTTTTACAGGTCATACAAAACGTGTTAGTATTCCGTTGTGTGAGAGAAAATTATTCCCATGGAATATGTATGAGTTGAAAAGAAGGTTTATTTCACTTTGAATAGTTGGTGCTGCCCGAATTTTAACACCTAAAGTCCCAGTGGACTAGAACACAGCTTCTTACCGGTATGTCATTTGAGTTCTCATTAGCGGAAAACGTCCTGAAGCGACCTAGTACGTGATGCAGTAATTAAAGTTAAAAAACCGACTGCTCTAGTTTCCTGAATTATTAAACAAACTTTGCACCGAAAACGAGGTATCCTGTCATTTGTGTTAGTTCGACCTGGTTAGAGGATATTATCACATATTAAATGGACACGTAGTGTGCGGTCTTGGCCTGCAGTAGCCCATAAAATTGACACCTGACAATTAGGAATGGACAGGTGAAACACGATGACATCCGCTGGTTATCAAATTATGCCCAACATCTGGTGAACCTTGTGTTACGATCAGAAATAAAAGGTATTAATCTCTGAAGTTCAAAATACTGCGTACCCTATAAGGCACATCAGTGAGATCGTTTAGAAATTCTATTGTAGTACAATCTACCCCATGAATAACTGTTTTTCCTGTACAAAAATTGTTTGGCTTACATGAATTTGGAAATCGAGGGATGAATCTGAATAACCACAGAGTAAAATACTGTCAACTTTTACCTTACAACACAATGAGTACAGAGATTTTGAAAGCTACTTATCGTAGAGCGTGTTAGGGTAGTTCGGGATAGTTACTTCCACATCAACTCACATGGGTAAAACCGGCGTGTCTTATGTTTAACAATGGTAGGTGGTTTGATTGGCAAAATTAAGCGTAAATATCTTAGTAAAATACTAATGGCTCTCTGGGCATTAAAAACAATAAGACCAGCCCAAAAATTTCCGACTTAATCGTTATCTTGAAGGGATGATTTAGAAGGAAATCAAGGGATTTCTTAAAATATTTTGTTGAGTACTTTTTATATGAAACACTCATGAGGTGTAGAGAATAGAAAAGGGAAATGCTAATGATTTTCTGACATAAATGTTTTGACAACAACCTTAGAAATGAACTAGTCAGCGGTACACATTGGCACAAAACGTAAAGCCATGGACACTAAACATTTGGTGAAGAACCAAGTAGCGCCTAACACACGGCATTATAGAGGTCCATTTGTTTATCAGCTGGCATAAAAACAGGTGCCGTTCATCTGTCAAATATCAGCGCAAGCTCAGCGGTCTGTTTTCTTAAGTATTCGGAGAGCTAGTTACTAAAATCTGAACTATATTTACAGTTTAATGCAGCTTTTCGTTTCTCACATACAATTGGTCATTTCCTTTCAGTGTAAAGCACTAGAAATGTATTTCTTTCTTGCTGGTGTTAATTCGCGTCGCATATTCTGGAAACAACTGCCTATGTTAATTTCAACTAAGTTCGTATGAGGTATTCGTGTCGATCAGTGTGCTGCTGACTTTAGATTAGGTATGCTCGATTCAATTTATCTAAACGTTCAGACACACTCTCACATGAGTGATACTAAAGTTGCCGAATTAGTACTAGGGGAGGCAAATTAGCTGTCGCTATTCCAGTCCCTTCGTTACAACTGAGACTTCTCACAAAGGTCATATCACAACAATTAGTGCGATGCGAGAGTGCAATTACTACTGATGATATGCAGAAGCATTATCAGTATGTTTCAACAATAATTAAACTGAAATAGTTCTTTTAAGGATGAACCTCTGAATAGACTATATGTACATAAGAATTGCAAACGAGTGTAAATCTTGTTCGGTTTACAAATGTTTGTACATTGAATACATGTTTCAGTGTAGCTGAAAATTTTAAACCTGCTGGTCTATTGCCCCTGGTATGTTAGTTACCAGTAAGGTAAGGGTCTAAGGTACCAAATGCAGCAACTACCTTTGTCTGTTCATCGGATTCGTACTCTAAGTAAATAAATACAGTAATATTGTGTCCAAAAGAAAGGCAACATAACCGTGTGACTGATAAATTCTACAACCTGTACCCGGATATCTTGTGAGTATGCTTCGTTCAGTGTCCGGACACTTATGTAAGAAGACCAAAACGGAGTTCGTGCGCACACCATGAGCATACGCCGTCAACACCTGCAGCTATGCTGATAAGAGACTACAAAGTTCTAAGCAAGTGTTACACCTTTAGTCACCGTCGGTTCATCCATAATGCGCTTCGAAATTGCTTCTAAGTAGAGACACTACAGCTCATGCCATATGTCAGACCTGTTTCAGAATTGCCGTGAACCTGTGCGCTCAGAAGGCGCCCCTTGGTTTGTTCCGCATCAGTAATCGTCTGTAAGAATTGTACGACGAGAGAAGTTCGTTACAAACGCACTCAGTTTATTACTGCAGCATGCACTCTCACACATTGCTGACCAGAGACAAATGGAGAGTAATTGCTTCATGAGCTCATCAGACTTCTGCAAACTGCGCACTCCTAGACAATAAAATGCTTCACGTCATGTAAATAGAATGGATTAGACGAACTCACCCAAATTAGGTCAAACCAATCGCGGGGGGGCTAAAGTCAATCATCGTCCATCACTCAAACAACTTGGCATATCAGTGCAGTGATCAATCAGTCAGTCTGTGAATTTAGTGAGTAACATACTTGTGATCTGCGATGATAGGTACAACGTTGGGCAAACTCACCCAACAGCGAGTCGACTGTTTTTTACGCAGTTAACCACGGTTTTGGGTACTCTCTGCACTCACTAGTCTATTACAGTCTATTCACTTTCGAGAGCGGAATTCTCAAGAACATCACAAGACACCGAACTCAGAAAAACTTGCTCCTGCCTAATCAAGAGAAAGGGTACACCTCTATTTGAGGAGCTGACACTCCCAGAAACGAGGATTAGCTAACATTATCTGCATTTTAAAAAAATGCTACCCCTTAGAGGTAAGCAAAATATTTTCATAACCGTAGTCATAACGATCGCGGTTCTGCCGTTAACCAGATGACATTGATGTGACCGCTGACACAAGTAAAAAACCTGCACCATGTGACGGATTATCAGTGAAAGGTGTGCGTGAGAAGTAAACAAATATAATGACTTCCAGTTTGTTTGGGATTTCCGATCGCGGTGTTGTCCATGACCGTCTATTGTTAGCCATGAACATCTCATGTTGGTGGCCACAAATGTATCCTACTTCTCCTCTGTCACTTAAGTCCGCAGTAGACGAGATTCTAAGGCATGCTGACTACGATGGAGTGAAAATGCTACCAAACATTACATTTAGAATCAAAGAGTATACAGACGGCACCTACTTCTTTTATTATAAGTATGCTATTATAGCTTGTTGAGAGGTTCATAAGACATAAAAGGCGCGCTGATAGGATGGCTGATGAAATCACAAGTATGATAGTTAGGATTTTCACGGTCAAATTACTCAACCTCAGTCGACACTATGATCTTAACCTTCTCCGTAGAAGACCATGTGTATAATCTAACTGTAAAGTTAGTCTTATTGATTGGCTGCAAAACCTTGACTTTTTAAATGGTAACAATAACCTATTCAGACCGTCGCCATTTTCAAAGAACTAAAAGGGTTGTGATACAGACACCTTCTCATCAGCAACAAAGTTGTTTGCTGTGTTTCAGAATCGGAAAAATTCTTACTATCAATGAACATAACAAATAATCACAGCTAACATGTTTAGTTACGATAGCCAAACCTCGGTTTATCGTGTCCCAATTTGCTCGCCAATTCTAGTTGAAACTAAAAATGATATTTTGGTAACCGTTAGGTTTGCAAAGTTACAGCCCGTTTCACAAACTCGTTACCGGTGTTTTGCCCATTAGTTGAAAAACAGCTGAACGTCTTCGGTTAGGAATGTCGTCTGATATGCCGAGAATAAAATCGATGATAACAATGCTGTACAAATCTGTGCGCACAGACTACTCAATTTTCTTAATTTATTTATATCTTTCTCTTCATGATTTGATATAATCTACAATTCATTCGAATGTATCCCGTGTAGTCATACGGACGATACAGTAGCGAACAAGGTTTGTTTCTGATGTTTAATCGCCAGGATAATTAGAATACAATAAATATCAGAACAGTAAACGGGATAACTAGCAAATTCGGTCAATATAGAGTGTGTATTGCTTGTTTCTTAGCTGTCAGACAGTTATTTTTCCAAACTGCGCGCCTAATTGAATGTAGGCCAGTGTTAGCAAGAAATACTTCTGAGAGCAAACGTTAATATTTCCATCTTTGTTGTGTTGTAATTAGCTTGGTAGTCAGACACAGAAAACAAGTCCTGTTCACTATTTTGTCATTCTCACAACCTATAATTATCTATCATATACCGTTTTATACATTCCATTTTTTTTAATTATATGGACTATATATGTATACTTAGCTGACTAGGCTTGTGGTTATATTCTAACATACACCAGTAAGTTTCTCACTTCTCAATCAAAATATTACCTAAGTTAGCATGCTCCACTTTGCTTAAACAATTACCAACCATTCAGTCTTATGGATATACTAATAATAAGTTGTTTGGCAGATTTTTGATATCAGATGAGACCTAATTGTGAAACGTCAGGGCTTCGGGCAGATTCGAACCATCGTGCCTCAACGCGGCAGACGCTCTTCTAGCTGAGCTACGAAACCACGCCAGTAGCTCGGAACTTTCACATTTGGACTTGGTTATCCACCGGTCCCACTGGCTCACATGGAATCCACAAATGACTCAGGGGATCAACTGCCCCGGCAAAATATCCTAAACAGTTCACGTTGAAATCAACCAACGCCACTGATGAGCATAGAACTTGTATTACTAATGAGTAATAGTTCACCTTGTAGAGCGCTTACCGCGTTTGGACATGGTTTCTCCGTCGCTGGTTAGAATCCAGCCGAGGTCCTGAATTTTCGCAATTGAGTCTCATCCAAAACCATAAATATGCCAAACTGCTTATGGATATATGTTAGCTGCGAAAGTCAATCTGCTCTCACTATTAACTTTGGCTCAAACGGGCCACTAAATGTCACGTCAGGTAAAAGTTGTTTAACACGAACTCCTATATGTTTAAGGAACAAATTTGCAAAGTCGAGGGCAATACAGCTATAAGGCTTAGTTGGTATACCGTCTAGCCACTGAAGAAAAAAAAACGCATATTTCCTACTCTATTTCAGAGCCTGAAAGCACTTATTTGATGTGGTTTGGATTCACCTCATTTCAAACTTGACTTCATGCATATCTAAAATACCTCTGAGTGCAGTAAAACTTCGCATTGCAATATATTCTTCTAACGAGCAGCTCCCAAAGAGATTACATAGGGTTTAAATAAACACTGATGGCTTGCCAATTTAGCAAATGTATTCGGTGAAAAATGAGCTTCAGCTTTGTAACTCTTGATACAATCCTGGCACAATATGATGCTTTTATTGTGAGAAATAGAAAATGGTAACCCCAAATCTTCCATAAAAATTATAATTTCGCACAATGACCGGAATATCCACTTTATTTCGTACCATTTGAACTACATTTCAATGTAATCAGTTATGATTCGTGGTCTACTTCATTGTTCTTGGTTTTGCTGTTGGCAGCATCGGTGCCGCCCAGGTACAAATTTATCCTGTTATTAACGTTTGTACGGATTGTTTACAGTAAAGATAAAACATTAGTTAGATGATACTTTCTTCATTTGATATTAAGACCAATAATGTCCTCATATTGCTAATTGGGTCTTCTGGGTAACGATGATCACTACAAATGTACACATCAAACATTCGGTACAGCTGATTAGATCTTCTCGTTTACACAGACCTCGGGGTTGTCCTCGTTTATCACTGTTTACATACAGAGTTGGATCTATCGAAAACGATCGATAGTGTATCTCAACACACGAAGTCGTGCCACAAACAAACATACGATCAGCTTCACTTGACTAAGAGTATTAAAATATGTCACTTTCTTACCCACTAAATGTTGAAGTTTGCGATTTCAGGGAATCTGAAACAACCCGTTCCATGTAAAGTAAAAATGGCCGGTCATCCAGTTTTGCATGTTTGATTCGTACAAGCAGTATCCTGACCACAGTGTGCACTGGACTATCGTCTGCTTTACACATACTGGTGAACCTGTTTTACAATTCAACCACTGGAATCCAAAATCGTATTTTTGAAATCATTGTGTGGACTGTGTTTCCAACATGGATTTGCTATAGTAGTCAGTTGTTACATCACCACGTTAAGCAATTCCCACCATAAATATCCGTATATTAACTCACTAATAACAACAGAAAACATAGATCGCAAGATGTTAACATTTCGTTTGCTCTCTTTGGTCACGAACGTGAGACATTAGAATATATTGGACATGCGGATAGCAACAACGATAGAAACAACCAACGATTGATTTTACATGAAGCCTTCTCCAAGGCAATGTCAATCACTACTCGCCGTCCAGTCCTGTGTGTGCATAAAATATCGACTCATGCAGTTTGTCTGCCTTGGAAATGATAACAGTCCTTCTTTTGTGTAAACCCAATTGTTGATTGCTTCTATTTTTGTTGCTATCTGTATGTCTTATATATTCCAATGTTTTACGTTCGTGACTGAAGAGAGTAAACGAAATGTTAACATCTCGCGACGTATGTCTTCTATCATTACTGATGAACTGCATCAAGGAAAGTCAGTGTTTTACATATTAATTTGAACATGTGGCCTTGAATTAAGCTTTTTTGGTTTAAACGTGTCGGAAACATACTATATCAGTTGATGATTAATTTGGCGCTTTCTAAAGTTTTAGTCCTGGCAGTGACAAGGATGTGCACTACTGACGAACTCTAATGAGAGGGAAACTCGAGTGTAGTACCTCTTTTCGAAAGAGGCCGACTGGAAAGTCAATGGGAATGCGAGAGCTGCGAACAATTGTGGGTGATGGTTAATCTACATGAAAACCAAAATCCCCTACTGATCGTCGGTTTTCTAAAGTGTTCACGTCACGTTGTAGGTCTCAAAAAGAGTATTGTTCTCCATTACGGTCGCACTTATATGATTGAGTTACGTACGAACTTGAAGCTGCTTCACTAAACCTCCCGATAATTTTCTGTAAGAAAAACAGAAAAATTTCAAAATGCTGGTGGCTAATAAACAATCACGAAGTTTCAATTTGAACATCACCCACAATTGATCGCAGCTGTTGCATTCCCATAGACTATCACAAGCGAAAGTGGTCGAGCGTTCACATATGATAATTCGGTCGTGCCTAACGTGAGGTCAAAGACGCAGTGGTAAAAACGGTTGCCTCATGAACAGCGTGGCCGTGGTTCAGGTCCCGGCAGTGGCAATGATATGCACTACTGACGAGCTCTAATGAGAGCAAAACTCAAGTCTAGTGCTTCCTCTGTTCGAAAGAGGCCGACTAGATAGTCTATGGGGATGCGACAGCTGCGATCAATTACGGGTGATGTTCAAATTGAAATAAAACAAATCCCCGACTACTCATCAGTAATCACGAAATTCTCTCATACTAGAAGTCATCATTATTGCACATATTAAACGTTTCCAAGAGTCGATCTCCAGTCGAAGTTCTTGTGAAGACACCCTATTGGCTCGAGTGTTTCTGTCCTCAGGTTCAGCATGACGAAAAATCATAAACAAACACTCATCCACCCTTACTTTTGAGTAGATCTCTGTTTGTGCGAAACCCTAGACAGTAAATGATATTTCACTTGTCAATTTCAGTTTGTCACTACGATTAGGCTCTCTCAACAGGCTGAACTCGCAAAATCTGTCAAACGTGCTGAGCACTGTATTGATCACCTAAAAGTAGCCATAGAGTCTGCGTGAATTTGAAAACTGTGACCAGCGTGAGAGCTGTTTAATTGTTATCGCTCAGTCACTTATTCTCACAAAAATCTGAGAACCACCACACAGTACTTCGGAAACCAGTGAGTTGCTAAATGATCACTGGCGTTACGTTTTACTACAGACGAAGGATGTGGTAATTTTATTCAATTTAGTAGTCCTACACAGTCATTAGATCCCTTAGTCACGGTCGATTTGCTACTGGATAAACATTACTGCAAATTAGCAGCATAATTCAACCACCGGATATTTTAAAATATCAGGCTGACTTCACTCAGTTAACAATCTTCATCCTCAGTCATAAAACTGATTGATGTGTCAAGGTTTAACTTTTAATCCTGTCTATTTAACGTCTACCGCTAATTTCAGCGAAATGTCGCTGAAACTAATTAGATTCGTTCACGTCGACTTAAACGCATTCGCCCATTAATTTTGCATTACGCAACGAATATCGGCTCTCAAATGTTTAAAGTCATCCATTTGCTTGCGAGAAAGCAGATTTATCAACAATTGTGTTCATACATAGGTTATGAATTTGCATTAGTTGCTAATTGTGGCAGTTTTCGATTACGTGCCGGTTAACGACAGCATTTCACAAATGTTCTTTAAACAAACTAGTTTGGACAGTTATCACAAGTGTGCTTTTGGGAAAGATACCACTAAACTTTCCCGTTTATATAGGAGGCTTTAGTGCTCATTATAAAAATGTGTTCGGCTGAATACCATCTATTTCTGTTATACCTGCGATAATTTAGTCTGCATTAAAATACCCTAACACTGTTTTTAACTAAATTGTACGTCAACTATGTTAACACTAGTCACATTTACAACCTAAAAGACCTGTGGCTATAAGGGCATATTTATCAATTTTTATCGATGGTTTAGAATGCAAATCAACCCTGGTAACCTTAACAAAACTCTGACTTTTGTAAGGGTATGATATTGACAGTATGAAATTGTGCTAAACCAATGAGTTTCTTGTTGCTTGCATAATCTCAATGTATGCATTGGTAATGTTAAAAACGTTGATGTATTTGGTAGATCGGACCGATAGTTTACATTTCCGGTTATTCATCGAGCTTTGTATGTAGATAGTAAACGTCAAATGACTAATCAATATGACATAATTAGCTCAGATGTATAAGCGCCAATGAAGTCGTTTCCATTGGCGAATACACTTTGTAAGTTTGATGTCAAACTCTGAAACCAACCGAAACCCCATGTAATCTCTAGCAAGCAGACAGACGGATACAGTTATCTTTGAAATTGAGGGGCTAGGATAAATCCCTGTGAAACATGCGAACCAGACTGAGGAGCTACCGGAGAAGTTGATTCCTCATAAGACATAAATATTCGTTACCTCAATGAACGCTGTCAACAAGTACGTTTCCATCGTAAGTGCATTACTTGCGTTTAAATATATTAAACAAGTCAAGATCTCCATTTCTTCAGTCGTTCTTTACTTAAATTTATCTCTGTTTGATGCGCGTGTTTGGAGTTTTGTTCAACGCTTTCATCAAGCCAGCTTGTACTTTTGATTCATTCTGTCAGAAAACCATCAACTTGTTTTATTTACAGCAGCGTATTTTACACAGGCTGACAAAGTTGAGTTTCGAATCGATACAATACACAAAACAAAACAAATGTAAGTAATCAGTTAATCCTGTGATGGATCACTGTTGCTACTCAGTGATGTGACCTCGGCAACATGCATATCTCGTTACCTATTAGTATGGGTCAAAATGCTAGTAGGAAAATTTTATCAACTATACACTTGACAGACGTTTGTAGGGTGATGAAAGTGTATGGGAGCTACTCTGGTCAATTTATTTACTGTCTGTTTACACGGGCTTGGATTAGACAGTTATTTCTAGTTGGAAGACGAAATTATCTATAATCAGGATGTCCTTGGGATGGATTTACATTAGGTTTTGTAAGCATATTGTCCCAACGAGTTGCCTGACAACCGATTCAATCTAATTAGTTTTTAGGAACCCCATACATGTCAAAAGATGGAACTGCAACGTCCAAAATAAACAAACCATTTTTCGTCTGTCTTTCCACACTCGATCGACTGTCATAATTAAACTCATAGCCTACCGCCACATGAAGTACGTTACAGAGGAATTACAGACACACACATGCTGAGGTAATAAATGGCACAACCATTAATCATTACTAGTCAATTAAAGTCGACCAAGTGAGCAAAATATTTTAATTTCTTTCACCGAATCGAACCGGCTGGATTATTCAAATTAGTAGAGCTGCGAAACACACACTCAGACTGGAGGTCATTGTGGATTGTCATAAGGAAGTAGCTACTCTGTAGGTCCCATAATCCAGCATCTGGCCTATCGATTAACAACTTCGATTCGAACAGACCTGATCAAACTCTATGTAGCAGACAAACAACATTATCGTATTTGACACGTAAAATACAGTAACAAACCTAGATTACATTGTTAACAGAGGTAGACTATTCGCTTACGGGGTAGAGATAAGTAAAACCATACGAAACATGCTCATTGAATAGCGTGTACATATAATTGGTGCGTCAAACATAGATTTAGTTCGGCATACTATACTTGTTCCCGTGTTATGAGCAGTTGGCATCCGTTATTCTGTCAAATCTGGGAAACATCAAACGCGACTGATAGTTGGCAGCACTTTTTGGGGTTTCAGTTAGACCGTTGGATTTACCGTTTTGGAAAAAAGCACAAGAGTTGAATGTGCAGTGGGATTATCGGTGTCCTTCCAGTTCATGAAGACTAATTCATCTTAATGAACTTCTTTCGATTCACTGCTTTCTAGCATGATTCCCAATGGACTATTCACCCACGAACAGTGTATTGCATTCTGATTAACCCTGGATAATTAATCCTTGACCCAATTAATCCAGAGACAAACAAGATATGTAACACCAAACGTTATAGTCGTGTGCAGTTGTGGTTACGATATTAAGTAATATGAATAACTGTGATTACATCTAACAAAATGGAATTTTTGGGATGTTGCCACTGTAATATATACCTGTTACTGCATTAGTCAAGTGATCGAGTAGAAAAGCAGTAATCGAAAGGGTTGCCTAGATTATATGAATTTTACATAAGGTGCCTTTGAATGTTAGTTCGTATGATGATGGAACATAAGGAACAGTGAAATTGAAACTTTGCTTCTATTCTGTAAATTCCAGACAATAGCTAGAAGACTGTATTTGGAATCGTCACCGTTTCGTTGTGTGAATTGCGACAGTTTGACCACATTTCATACTTCTCTCATCCTCTAGATGAATTCTTTTTGGAGTGCGTAGGCCGGAATGAACTGCAATGGAACCAGGTGACTGGATGTTCTGGACTTTTTATCATAAATAGCTGTGGTCATTTAATCGGTTCAGCCAAATATAAGGTGCCTATTGTATAGTGAATAAGTTTGTCTATCGTATAAATAGACGTGAATTCAATGCGAGCTGCGTGAACGTGCTGATCGAATTGACCTGTAAGAATTGAAACTTTTCTCTACTCAACAACAATAATTTTTAAGTCACGTTAAATGTTCTTTTTGATATAGTTTATGTAAAACTTGACTGTTCCGTTATGTTTCTTTACTAAAACGTTTGGCAGGGTAAACCGGTCTTAATTAGTTTCATTGCACTCACAGCCCTTGGGTCAATCTAAAATGAAACCGTGTACATGAAAAGTAAATGTTAACATGGGGTCGAGCAGCTTTCTACTTTTATGCCCAAACTTATTGCATTGCTTGCCAGATTACTTAATATTACCACCGTCCAAGGGATGCCAACTTGCGTGAATATTTTGGTTTAGTGCAATATACTGACAAAATTTCAGGTAACGAGTCTCCGGACGTTGTTATCACATGGTGCTGGGTTTTACATAGAGAATTGTGGCTAGAGGAACTTGGGTGTTATGGAAATGAATCGGTATGACAACTACGTAGTCAGTCAGCACTGATTGCTCTTATAGTCAGCAGCTCACTGAGAGCACATTTCGTCAGTACTCACGAAGTTGTAACCATTTTGGTGCTCTGAAGAGGTTCTTGAATAACAAATGCCGAAAAGTCGTTCTTAACTTATGAATGCGTCTCAAACACAATAGGTTTGGTAGCGGTGATTTTTGAAGTAATAAACTTGAAACAGCCGATCCTATGCGTTTGTGCCTGATGAATGTCGTCCCCTGTCTTCAGTCAGTGTTCACATGGCACGATAGAATACGGTTTGTGAAAAGCAGTGCAAAATCACACGCAACCACACGAAAGCAATAAAAATACCTTTTAACCACAACGTTTTCAGACTGGTGAACAGGTGTTCCTGATGACAAATCTGGACAGGCAAACTTGACAGGGCACTAGTAAAATAGCTAGGGGTTGTTTATCCAAAGCCTGACGTTTAACAAGGAATTTCGTTGATTGGCTTGGGATGTTTGCGAGTAGAGTGCTCATGGTATTCATGATGACTAAGAAACTAGTGGATAAACTGAATTATTCGGACGCAACTAAGGTAAAACTTACACAACAACCCCTGATGATGGCATGATGTTGATGCTTAATGATGATGGTGCTTACTAGATAGAGCCGTGAAAATGTGCTCAGATGACACCATAGAAGAAAAACAGCTCATATTTAACATACTCCTTGGAACTGGCTATACAGAACAGTTTATAGCTAAGCACATGATAGTTAGCACAAAGGTAGATGTACCGCAAACTGTAAACAGATCCTATCTATATTAAGTTGCCTTTCAAAAACGACAGCAATGCTGAGAATATAACCAGGAGAATTAACGTAGCACTTAACAAAACCTATTTCGCAGCTCAACTACGTATACGATTTCACTCCACATCAGTTTTGCTTCCCCAGCTAAGAGATATACTGTGTGTACATGCTGCTTCTTTTTGTGTTTACTGTTTTGTTTGTTCCTATGGAACAAGCTACGTAGGCAGCACAACACGACGACTATCTGAACGCATGCGGCAGCATTATCCCGCGTGGATAACTAGATGATTGGTAAAGGCATGCTCATTGTCGGTTGCTGCACACTTGATCGAATCGAACCATCTGACTAATCCGGCTGATTCACTCAAACTGATCTATCGAGTATGTGGAGTGCAATCGAAGTGCGTCAAAGGTCGTTTGTTAGCCACCAAAGAAGCAATGGCAGTTCGCTCACACCCACCTCTGTGATACAAAAACGTCTGGTCAAAACATGGAACCTCCTGTGGCCATTTATCAATAGCCCGGATTGATCTGTTACGCAGGAGTACCAAATTGCCAAAACCCATAAATAGTCTGATTAACTTGACATTGATGACTACCATCCCTCATCCTATGGATGTACTACCCCCGTCGAACCCATATAAAAGTGTTGCAATTAGCCTGATGAAGAAACACTGGAAACAAGCTTGTTTTTTACGCGCTTCTTCTCATGACTAAACTGGGCATATATTGTGATGTGTCCGACGCAAGACTTCCAATTTTTTTGTTTTGATTGGATATCTTCAATATATGTGCAAGATAAACCGGATATCATGTGATCCTCTTCGGTTGCAGTAGCCAACATATTATTGGAATGAAGCTGCTTAGATGTTGTTTTGATTTAACCTGTTGAACCAGAACAAAATAGCCGAGTAGACAAACAATTGATTGGTTGATATATTCTCTTGTACGTCAGAACGGAGAACGTTTATATCGATCAGACCTGTTGCATAATAGCATGTGTGTCACTGATATGTATTCGACTGTGTAGGTGCAATAAACTGAACACAACTCACACGTAATGGCATTCAACGAGACATCATTCTGTCTCCAAATGGTTCTGACAAGTAGTATCATGAATTAAATTTAAGCTTGATGATTCTTGTCGAGGTGAAATTCTCTAGCTTCTTGCGTGGATAAATGTTCAACCTACAGTGTTGAAACACTGGGCTTCCTTCAATAAATTCGTCAGTGCAGAAAAAAGACATGTTGCGATATGTTAACATTTCGTTTACTCTCATCAGTCGCAAACGTAAAACATGTGAGTTATATTTGACACAAATAGAGATAGACACGGTAGGGACACGCACAGTCACACCACGTATTAGGTCATCATCACTGCGGCAAACCTACGGGTTGCCTCAACCACATTTGTGAACATGGTACCGGCTGGTGAGTTCTGATCAACATGGCTTCGCTAACGGGCTTTAGCTTCGGGTTATGATGGCGTAACAATATCTCGAATGATCTAAGTATGTCAACCTGGTGACTTGTTATCATGAAGAGTATAGTAATCGATGATGCGGGGTTTCGAGTAGCAAATTCACCGGCTTCAGATTGTTGTCATGATTTGATGTAACCAGTTCGGCACGTGTTCCGCCACTCGCTGAGATAGCTGTCGGTCTGTTCTGCTTACGTAAACGTCACCACAACTGTAAATTAAACTGATAGACAACGTGAGAGACAGAATGTTTAGAAAAACTGCGTTCACAGCTGTGTAATATGGGTCCTCTGGTGGTTTGAACCAAGTGTAACTGGGCAGCCGTATACGTACGGGATAGGGCACATTGTAATTTGTGCTTGACACCGTTTGCCAAAAGATCGTTTTTGATTGGCAAAAGTAGAAATATATCTTACTTTGGGGTTGTTTGAACTGGCACATTCTATTTGTTCATCATGCTGAGAAAGTTTACGAACTTTTGGGGATATCCGTTTGTCAGTAACGTTTTTCTCACCATGTCTTGGTCGATTTGCAGCTTATCCGGGGTGCAATTACGCCCAACCCTATGAAATAGGGTGTTGACCAAACCCTGCTCACATGTTTTACGCTTGCGACTGATGAGAGTAAACGAAATGTTAACATATCGCAACATATGTCTTTCTTCTGCATTGGTGAAGTTATAAGGAACTCAATGTTTCAGGTTTTCTAAAAAGATTAACAGTAAATCAATAGATATATTATTTTTACAGACACCATTTTTGGTGAATTGATGTACATGATGAGCAGGATAGACAAACTCAGTCAGGTAGATTCGTCATAGATTCTGCTGTACGAAAGGAAACAGGTTGGTTGTCACCGAAGTATACGCAATGCGCTGTAATGTTGTTTATCTAATTATCACTGTCAGTCGAAGTAAGCAATCTATACTCCATCACCATGAATAAAGGTGTTCGGATCCTCTGTTATAGTTACAATGTATACGGTTCTCTTAATGATTACTATTTCTCTGGCAAAATTCTCTTACTTAGCCCTACTTCCCATCTAATTATCTTGGCAGTTTCGAGATTAAGATGAGCAATAAAGAGGAAATTCCAGATTATGACTTAACGTTCAACGTGGACTCTGAAAAAGTTCGTGATTATCTTTCTACTTCGAGCGCACAGGGGCTTCTCCAGGTTCCTGCAAATGTGCACAATATTCTATCATCAAAAATTGTGAACTGCCATCCATTTGTTTGGAAACAAACAACTATGATATGATTTTGATCGAGGGGTAGAAATACAGGGCTGTTATTCCTGTTCTTTAGATTGGTAACTGTGTTACGCGAACTGCAACACTAGTTTACGAAGCTTCTTGAGATAAACTTTGTTGATTAGCATAATTACAACGGTCCATCCTAATTCTAGCTCGCTTGCGTCCGTGCACATTGCTCTGTGAAAAATGCAATCTGTCATACTTGCATTAATTCCGTATATGGCTGGTTGCTTGACTGCTAAGGTTACGCAATAAACAGTATTGAGATTTATTTTACTATAACGAACCAGATAGATCACAAATGACAGCCCTCACTGTTTCTTTATTGTGCCGTAGTGAACCTGCCGGTTAATTTGATGATGCTCATCTATTGCAGAAAGGGATTCTGCCGACCTAGTCTGATGGTCGCAAACATATATTCCACAACGTGACAAAAAATGTTCAATGGTTACTGGAAAGTAGCGAAAGCCAACCCCAAATACAATGCATATTTGCAACCGGGTTTCAAAAGGGATCTCCTAGTAGAAACCGAACATCACCAATAATTAATCGCAGTTGTCGCATTCCCATAAAATTTTCAGTCGGTCCCTTTCGAAAAAAAGTACTAGATTCGAGTTTCACTCTCATTGGAGCTCGTCAGTAGTGCATATCATCGCCACTGCCGGGACTTGAACCACGGACATTCTGTTCATGAGGTTACCGTTTTTACCACTGCCTAATTGACGTAACGTTAGGCACAACCGAATTGTCATATGTGAACGCTCAACCACTTTCGCTTGTGCGTAATGATCAGGTTGCCCGATCGCCTCGAGAGGAGACACAGTTACTGTCTTTTTACTCCAATCGATGACTCCTCGACTAGGACTTCTCTCCAAGTTGAAGCCACAGAAATCACTGATTTGTTGAGTGATATTTGATTACTCACAGGCGAAAGAGGTTGAGTGTTCACATATGATAATTCGGTCGTGTCCAATGTGAGGTCAACGGTGCAGTTGTAAACACGGTTTCCTCGTGAACAGCGTGTCCGTGATTCTAGTCCCAGCAGTGGCGAGGATATGCACCACTGGCGACTGCTCTAATGAGAGCAAAATTCGCGTCCAATGCTTCTTTTCAAAAGGTGTCGTGTGGAAATTCTATGGGGATGTGACAGCTGCGATCAATTGTAGGTGATGTTCAATCTATATGAAAATCAAAAAATTCCTGCTACTCATCAGTAGTTTCATAGTGCCTGCAACACGTCGATTAATGGACCCTTTGAATTGTGCGGATCATAAACTTGAGAGAAACTCCATTAAGTAAAGCTGCTATATTCAGAATTCATGTATGCTTCAAATAATGCTGAGTGTTTAAATAAACCATGTGATACTTCATCTACTGGGCAAATTTGTGAGACTGCTTCTGTAACCAGTAGCCAGTTGCAGGATCCGCGAGTGAAAGAACATGTACAGGAATGAGCATACGTAATGTTGTCAGTAACTTCAAACTGTCTGATCGCCTCGGTAGGGAACAGTGAGTGACTTGTTGGATGAGATCAACAAATCTAAGAATTTGGATCTTCTCCAAGCTGAAACCGTAAAATTATTTAAGCTTGTTAGGTGGTATCTGGCTCAGTGTTAGCATATATGTTGATATTTTCTATGAATACACACGAACATTCCGACTCGTGGTTGTCATTTGCAAACAGGACATTGGTCTTTCAAACCAAGAAAACTTCGCACAGATTTCGTTCTCGTCTGATTGTAGTTAAAACATGGTCAAACATTATCTGATAATCTTTTGAAGTAAACATAAAGTTGTCTTTATTGATTTGTAAACATTAACGTCACTGAAAAGACTTGGGGATAGCATAGAGCGGCATTAAAATTTGTTATAAACAATCTACCTTATTTAGTAACGCGTATCAAGGTCAGTAAGCAACTGAAAACTACAAATTAGAACAGTGAACTTCTTTTCATCTCAAAAGAATGTAACAGTTCGAAACTATTACTTCCACTTCCTACATTAAGGTGTGGCAATAAAACGACGTAATTCGAGTGAATGTTTCCGGATCAGCATTTAGTACATTACGTCTATAATAAACCTGGCATTATGAATAATGTTCTTTTTAATAACAACAACCTAGAGGATCTTATGGTCATCGACGAGATGAGACAAAGCACAACACATTCGTTATGCAGGAATGACTAGATTACCAAATTTATTTTGGAAGTACAATCAAGCCAACTTCCATTTTGGGACACTGTCCCAAGGAATTACTTTCGACGACTTAGATTTTACTTGAAGGTTCGATGGCCTAATCCACAGGAAGTTGATATTTATTGACCAGTAAACGCATTGCCAATGTATACATCCTGTCACGCACAACATGGAAAAGATGATTGCCTAAGTTTTGGAAGCAATGCGAACATGCATCGTTGATATTTTACAAGAAGAAGTTTAGTTTGTTTATCTAAACTGAAAGATAAATGTCCATAATTTGTTGTTCACCCGTAAATACGAAGAGCAGTTTCAAAAAAATGTTTATCTATTAGAACTACCTAAGCCAGTATGTAACAATGCAGAGTTGGTGATGACCCACAACACTGTGTCTGCGTGTAGGTATGAGTAGGTTGCATGTATCTCACTGCTTAGGTTTCCACTATCTATCTTGGTTAAATCTGTGACTTTTCCGACTTCGATAAATTTCAGTTGGGAAACAGCTCATCAGATGAACTTTCCAATTGTGTCATTGTTAGATTATAAGAAAAACTGAAGTGAATTCACTACTCTCGAAATGAGAAGAACATTTCAGTAGTGATGTGAATGAAAGCATGGTGGTAATCTGAGAGGCAAAACCGGATTTTCAAGCACTCGCTAACCGATAGAATAACCACAAACATCACAGTGCACTCAGGAAAGTAGACCCACTGAACAAACTCGCTGGAGGTAGTCTGTGTGGTAACACACACAAAAGAACTGATTGGTATGCATGCAGCCTTTAAATGACATTGAACTATAACAGGTCGAATTACTGGCTACAGTAAGAAGGCAATTTAGGTATCAACTATCAGATAAAACAAACGACTTGAGAGCTGGTAAAACAACACTGAAGATGCTGAAAATGTAGAAGCATCTTCTTTCATGGGGTAGACGTTAAACGGGTTAGGTTAAACAAGAGAAAAAACTGTTGAAGTTCATGTACCACTCTACACGCTGTTTACACAGCGTCACTTGAAATACTGAGAACGACCAAGATCCTTCGTTTACGCCAAAGATATGCATTCAGTAGACAAACTGAGGCTTTGTTTTATGATATTATTACAGCCCAAAAATGCTTCAGTTGCAAAGTTATGAAACCTAACTATCTTCTCCTTAAATCGACAAAGCGTAGGGGTGACGATATTTTTAGGATTTTTAGGGCACTAGATACATCCTGTGTTTTAAGATTCATTAAATAGCCATGACTGAAATTCGGGATGATACTAACTCGGAACTGGTTATATGAGTTCATCAGAAACGTCCTTAACTTGTGATCAACACACCGAAACGATGCGTTCCGATCACGGAACTAATAACTCACCACTTTTGTTGTATCTATGGTAGCGCATGGTGGACATCGGAAACACTGTCTAACTCAAGTGAAAGATCCAGATAAAATAGTATACCAAATTGTCAAGCGGAATATAAAATGGGCTCTGTCTAATTGTCTTTCAATATATGCAGAACATATTGGAAACATCAATGAGATTATCTTGGCCCTTGTAAAGAAGTAGGCGCGTTAAGCTATTGCAAGTTATTTCTCACGAGTATTTTAGTGGATTGGGCAAAATTAAACTTCATTCAGACACAGTTTGCGCACTAAGGCATATGTACCTTTGTGAAGTTAACCTAAGGCTTTTTCAGTGATGCTCGCAAACTTAGAAAGTTTGATCGTAAACGACTTATGATTAGAAGTCCAGGATTTGATCGACAAAAATTAACTTCAGAGTAGCCATGGAGTAATGAGCTGAGTATGGTCGAATGGAGTTAACAGAATAGTTAGCGTGTTTCATTTCGAGCCAATCTGATGATATGAACAATAAAAACTTCAGTAGGATTGGCTAAGCGTATATGGTTAATGTAGTCACTGGTGTGAGAATTAACAGTGATGTTATATTCGAACATGAGCTAGAGTCCGTAAGTTGGTCGAACTAAAGATATGGCTCATTGTGAAATGAGTGAAACTTGAGTCGTTTGCTTTTTTTCTGAGGCAGCTGACCGCCAATTTCATTAAACAAGGAAGTCAGAATCGGTTGTTCGTGTTATCCATTTTGAATGGAGAAATGAACGTCTGAACTTTATCAAGCTGGCATTTTCTGGTGATATGCTGACCCACATTGGAATCATCTCCTTTTGTTTACGAATATTTCGACTGATACAGAGCAGATACTCAGCTTTGTTTTGTTTGAGTAAGCCAGTTTTTAGACAATTCTGTTTGTTTACCTTACAACCAGAAGAAACAACAACGCATAAATGTCAGTTCTCAAACCCAGCATGTTCTGCACGCGGTGTCGTGTCCTCATCAGTTAGCAGCTGTAAATCAAAGTAACGAGTGAAAACCTATCTAGTTCATTCCACGGTCGTCAGAAAGTAGAACTTTGAGTGGGCAGATGTGCGCCGTTAATACGATTTGGGGGGGGAGAGCATGGGAACTAGGTTTGCATACTGTGAATGTATAACGGGGAACCCCTCGTTTGCTTTCGAAATGCAAAACAAGGAGACAAATGAGGTGGGTCGTTATAAGTTCTGCTCCCCATATATCTCAGTAAAGGTCTTCATTCAGTGTAATATATCTCTTACCTCGCTTAAGAGAAAAATCCAGAAGATACTCAGTTATGCAGCATGTGAGAAATCACTCTGGAAGTTGGTCACCTTATCTAGATTTTACGAGGTTACCGCGATGAAAATGGCCGACTCATAGCATTCCCGGTTGGATAATTTCTAGGAAGAAAGGTACACTATCCATGCTGTGTAATCAGTAAACGTGTAAGCCATAACTTGTTAACTTGAGGTCCACATTAGTGAATACATCATAGTTATCGATTTGAATGGAGATCAGGCATTGGTTATTCAAGTGGGTGCGCTGCAACCACCGAATAAGCGTACAAGCTATAAATAAGCTCGCAATATATTCACAGTTTCAACATTAATGCAACTGGTTTCGATGTATAGTCAATATTCATTCGTGTAATGAAATTTGGTTGACAAGTTTACTGGGTCAAGCGAATCATTAATGCATTCCCACTATGCAAGTAATTAGATTTGTCCAGTGTGCTAGGGTTAACTATGCGTCGACTCAGTTGGACTTCACGGTCTATCTGCTGTCTCTCAATTGAAATTCGCAGCGAACCACATATTATTTGTGAACGCATATGGCTTACGATACGCGTGTTGCAAAGGTGGGTTGTACTGTATCATTGGTGGTATTACTCACGTGTTTCTTAGCTAGTGTATACACAGAGGTATGATACCGGAAATTAAAGGAGCAATGTAAGCCCCCTCCTACAGAATTCTACCCACCCGGGGCGAAGATGCGTGGGTTTTGGAATAGTAATCAATATAGTTCCTACGTTGGTGGTATAGTAGATTCATAGAAATTACCGTACAGAGTTTGCTAGAGTGACACAAAACTGTTGTATACAACAACCGGCACTGATTAATCATCAACAAAATGATCGTGTTTAAATCGTCAAAAGTGCTTTATCAGTAACTCGACTGTAGATTCAACTTTAGGCCCTTGGCACTGCATCAGTTTTGTCTGCTACTGTCTGGTCATTCCAGACAAATTTCACTCCACCTTCCAAATGTCATCCAGTTCTGACTTCAATTTTTGACGGATATGTGCACTCTCCCCTAACCAATTTGGAACCTGTTGTGCATCAGTAACGACAATGTTGTGTCTTACACTTGAACTGGTTGGAACATTTTTGTTGCTTCATACAAAATGCTATTTGAACCGCGCAATTCGGTATGCAAGCGTAGAAGAAATAGACAATCATAGCTGACAAAAGGTCAAATGATCGCCCAGCTAACAGGAGAACTGAATGTCAACGTTTAACAACAAAGTCGGCGTCCATTTCAAGCGATCCCGCGTTTTAAATTGATTTTCCCCGTATATTTCTGACTATACATCTATGATTTCTTTTGCCGTCACGCTGGCACCTGATTGGTATTGGACTGATATCTGTTTATAGTTTCTTCTTGAGGTTTGCGCAAAAATCGTTGTCCTTGTATACAGCTGTTGCTTGTGTGTCGTGATTGAAGTAGTGCCTCGTTTTTTTTCAAAATAAACAATCAAGTTATTTAGGGAATATTTTCCATATTCCTCTTTAGGCTGATGATAAAACGTTACAACAATCTAAGCCACATATTGGACTGTATTCTCGTTGTGTCCCACCTTTTTGAGTTGCGTGAACTCGCGGAGTATAGACAATACCTCTTCGCCTGGCTGTCTTGATTGTTGTTGGTCTGTCGATAACTTGAAGCTGTGAATTTACTTTTGAAGTGAGTGTGCTACATATACGGCAAGAGGTTGTATTGACTGAAACTAGGTTTTCAATGTTGTATAAAATTGCATCTGCTCAACTGCCAGCATTACTTAACTCGTTGATTCCACTTCGCGTGGTCAACAGACCTAAATCCACTTCTATCAACTGAACTCGCACTTCGTGATCAATTGGTACGAGTGGCCCATACATCACTGTCTGGATTGTCGTTGGCAACGTGTCATTTTCGTGTTGCTAATTATGAGAGAACCTATACAGGTACGAATCATGTTGCTTTGCTTCAACATAAGAAACACTTGAAGATTTACCGAAACTACTCATATTAGAATGCGAACAACAATGCGCTTAGGTTTACTGTGCTACGCAGTCGGTAGCCATTTTGTTGGGTGTATTTTTAACCAGCCATTGTCTGCGGATGTTCAGCAGGCTTTACAAAGTATTCCAGAATCTAAACATTTGCTGTCATCACTGAATTAACGTTTACAAAAAAAACGACTGTGGCTTTAAATATGGAGAATCAGATTACTCATACCGATCACTGTTCCGTGGTTAATGTTTTTCTGTTTCGGATATAAACCCGTAAGTTTTTATGAGTATGACTGCATAACGTGATTCGTTATTGATTTGAAGCTCAACTGTATTTAGTTGGTCACACTGCGAAAACTCTTATAACCACTGACACAATGAGTCGATTACGTCCGGCTTACAGTTAACAGCTTTTGAGTAGTCCATTTTGAAGTCCACACTTACTTTGGTCTGTCAAAATATCTTATGATAAGCTGTACTGAATTATATCGAAGATGACCTGTAAGAGTCAGATGAGCTCATTCCTTAAGTAACGTTTTGTATTCACTGGCTAGTAAGCACCAATAACGACACTTTCTGCTTGTTCGTAGTTGCTTACAGGAGGTGAGGGCTATATTCAATAATTTTGCTGAGCCAAGTTGATACCTCACTAGTGTGCACCATTGTCTCCTAGTCGATATTTTTGTGTAGTAAACTTACGGATTTTTGGCAACTTATAGAGTACCACCACCGTAAAACCATTGCATATTGTTTTATTATGAGTGATCTCTTTACAGCAACCATTAGGTTGTTCAGTGCATCTTGCTGCAGTTAATTTGGAACCATAACCTTAGGACAGCCTTGGTTAGGTAGCTCAGCTATTATTAAATGCAACCTAGTTCACTGCCAACGTTAGTCAATAAATTCAGGTGTGGCATCATGGTGACAATTGTTCTGCTTGAGGTGTAATCTTCAGTACGCTTTTGTTCATTCGACTTGTTATCGAGCTGAAACTTCAAGAAAATAATTGACTAACTAGGAGGAAACAAAACGTGATTTCTTAGCATCAAATGTCCGGTTGATCCAAGCGTGTCAACGTAATAATCTGTGGGCTTTGACTACATACATCTTCATAAAACTGGTCGAAATAAATACCGGAAGTTGTGATTCAATCGCGAGTTCCGCTGGCATTATTTCCGCTGATTCAACTGAGTATGTAAAAATGTGTATCCGTATAGCATAATCTGAAGGAAGTACATGGAACACTCGTTCACCAATTCCAACGTAAGTGGATCACTAAATTCTCTAGCTTTGGCTTATATGGTAAGATGTACGATCAAGCTTAGTTTGGAAGTGGCAACAATCAAGAAAAGGTGGCAAGTTTCCGAGGAATACCGATCAAGAATGACGCACTAATTAGGATATGAAGAAATTACGAAAATATCTGGCACGTGGATAAAGCCTTGGCTCGAGTACATCTTCTGCAAGCACAATGGACACATGTATTGTGCCACTGATTCAACTGTGTCTGTGAACCATAACAAAAATATTTCATAAATGTTTCATTTTAATGGGACGTACGTTAAGCACTAACTATTTCGGATAAAACCTTCAAACGTTCGTGCCTGAACATGGATGATTAAATGGTATGCTGTCAATTTAGCCGCATCTTTCTGTTATACATACTCAACACTTTAATACTCTTGTATATTGTTTCTTTGAAATCATGTTGATTCTGAGCAAACTCTTTAAAAAGTTTTTATGTTTCTACAAACCACACAAACAATACGCGAACAGAAGTGAAGCCGAACGACGCAAACTTCCAATCGCTAAGAGGACGCCAAAACCTGTCCATCATGCCACTCTCGTATCTGTAAAGGCATGGACATATGCAATGTTAACTCCATTTCGTTTTCCTCGCTGGCCTAAAAATTCCATTTCACCTGGTTTTTGCTAATCAATTCAAAAATGTTGCGTTGCTCCATGACATTTGCTAACAGTTACTTTCCGTGCGCATGATTTATTTCGTTATAAATTGTAAATATACAACTTGTTAATTCAGTATGTAAATAGCACGTTTCCTTCTAGTAAGTTTGCAATAAGCTGCCCCTTTCTTCGCGTAGATCATGAACTACTTTACAAACCCTTGAGTTATTCAACCCATGGGGTACACAAATTATTACTCGTTCGATCATGAAACCAGCAAAACTCGTGAATATGTGTGTGGTCTTTCCACTGACACCAAGTGCCACTGTCTTACAAAAGCGTCTCCACGTCCGACCTGTCTTTTGGGAATGTCACTAGATCTGAACTCCATAAATCATACATGCAGTGTACGCGTTAGATGAGTGATTTGCATGAATCTTTGTGATTGGCTTTCTGAATTGTCCGTTCAGAAATTTCTGGTATTTCCAGCTTACTGAATTCATTAGTTATCATTATGGAGAAAACTGATGTTGACTATAGAGAACAGAAGAGTTATTCTCGATGAGTTTTCATAAAAACGGCAACATGCTTAATCACCAAATCGGGTTTGAAGGTCGTGCTCAGTCTAAACATTGATTGTAAATTTGAATCTGTATAAAATGCAAAGCCTCGGTTAAGACGGAATATCATATCATGTAATTAAAATGTGAATTTCTTGACTGTTGATTGCGAGAACTCAAAAACCACTGTTATACGTCTTTTTGAGTATTCTGAACAATTTTACATGATTACATTATTCATGTTTAAACCACGCATCTGAGAGTTCCCGCCTGCATATTTGGTCAAGCTGCCTATAATAAATTGGCCCACTTTGTGATAATTCTGATCAGCGATCACAGTCAAAGACGTAAATTACCGCGATATCAGCTTACAGTTACCGTCTGGTCAAACCAAACCAGAATTAGAAGAAATGTTCTATAGATTGTGTACAGTTACCAATTGGATTAGGTGGTTTTAATGTTAACCGCTTTACCTGTTAGGTGAATTTCGACCGCATGCCACAATTGGCTGAACTAATGTATGTCATACTGTGATGAAAATCTATCCGATTCACCGCTTATCCAAACCCCGACACAATAGGAGTTCTAACAAGAGACCAATCCAAACGTCGCGTTGAAGATACTACATCAGGATTGAACGAACAGTCTCAGTGTTACGCCTTCTGTTATTCACTTATTTCTCTGTTCCGTGTTGCACCAATTAACGTTCAGTTTGTGACTTAGTATGTTTCAATATGATCAGCCAATGAGCGGCTATGATTTCTTTAATACTGTTGTACATCCATAAATTCGGATTCTTGACTCACGAATATGAACTGCTTACCACAACCAGTGCGAGGTCTTCTCCTTATTACTTGCGTGGGAGGTTTCAATTCGAGTACGAAATCTAAGGCTATTCGAAGTCCCTAATTCCATGTATTACACATACGCAAAGTAATGTATGTTGTCCTCTATGAATTCGTCTGAGTTGATGAAACAGTGTTACTCAGTTTGCGTTTTAATAGTATGCGGAGGTTTACTAGAAGATTTAGACTATCGACGGCATACCGTTGGGTTACGATTGCCATAATGTTGTAACCGATCATCCTCAGTCCTAGCTTTGAGTACATCTAAAACAAACACAGTGGCGTTGGATTAGATTTCGTAAAATAAAAGGTGATTTGGTCCAAGAGAGCCAAAAAGACTGAGAAATAAATAAGAGTATAGTCTAACTAAAGTCCTTTGTACTCATCTTGGTAACGAGTTACTTTGCAAAGGCACTGAACGTGAATTACATATACGTTCTCCCACAAACAAACATTCCTATCCCCTGAATGCACCTGAACAATTGAACGTTCTTCACACACTCACTGCTATCGATGCTGGATTTTTTTGTTTTGTAGAATGAGACCAACGAGGGCTTCTTACAAGTCGATGACTTGTGAGTGCAGTTTCATTCGGGTATCATGCGGATCGATAATTTCCGCCACCACCTCTTACATAAAGGGCAACTGACTGCTACTTATGGACAGCAGTTTTTAATCTATTAACACACCTAATCGCCAAGAAATTGAAACTGAACTGGCCTATCCTGCTCAACATCGACCACCCGATCTTCTCTGTTGTATACTTAACTTACGGTTCACTAGAAACTAGGTTGTATTACCCCAATTTAAGTTCAACTGGCTTTCTTAAGATGACATTTACTTGAAGTAAACAGGACGTCTTCCGAAACACATACTCAACCATTTCCAGTATCCATTAAGTCAACTGTCCTGACAACTTGTAACTAATGAGTAGTTGGGTTTTTTGGTTTTTCACAGAACTGATCACAGCTGTCACGCTCTCATACACTTCCCAGTCGGCCGCCTTATGCATGAAAACAAGAATCGAGTTTTGCTCTTGTTAAAGCTCATGAATGGTGCATGTCCTTGCGCGGTCTGGAGTAGAACTCCAGTCACGTTTTCATGAGGCAACCGTATTGACCCCTGTGCCACTGATCTCACATTAGACACGACTAAATCATCATATATGAACGCTCAGCCACATTCGCCTGGAGTAATGATCTGATTGTCCGATCGCCTGGAGAGGAGACACAGTAACTGTCCAGCTAATCCCAGTCGATGACCTCACGACTAGGACTTCCCTTCAAGCTGCAATCACAGAAATAATTAACTTGTTGAGTCATATTTTAAATACTGATTAGTAGTAGGGGATTTTGGTTCCTCATATAAATTGTACATTGCCCACAATTGATGTTTGTGTAGACTTCCAAGTTGAGGAAATAATATTTTTTGTACGGTTCAGCCCATAATGTTGTTCATATTCGTTAAGTAATGGGGTATGTAGGCTCTAGATAAATAACCACTGTCTAACAGTAACTACTTATAACAAAAAAGGATTGAGGTATAAGGATAGAAAAATTGTTGGGGTCTCAAGTTGAGCATCACCCACAATTGATCGCAGCTGTCGCATCCCCATAGACTTTCCAGTCGGCCCCTTTCGAAAAGAAACACTAGACTCGAGTTTCGCTCTCATTAGAGCTCATCAGTAGTGCATATCATCGCCACTGCCGGGACTTGAACCACGGACATTCAGTTCATGAGGCAACCGTGTTGACCACTGCGCCAATGACCCCACATTAGGTCTGACCGAGTTACTATATGTGAACGCCCAACCACATTTGCTTGTGAATGATGCTCTGATTGCCCGATCGCCCCAAGAGGAGGCACAGTAACTGTCCTGTTAGCGTCAGTCGATCACCTCTCGACTAGGATTTCTCTCCTATATGAAATCATGGAGATCATTAACTTGTTGAGTGGTACTTCAATTACCGATGAGCAATAGTGTATTTCATAGATGACGTTAAATTCATATTAAAAGCCAAAAATCTCGTACTATTCGTTAGTAATAAA